>JBCAUG010554617.1:0-14685 GCA_038406175.1 Haplosyllis leylae | reverse complement strand
CTACCCGAGCTATGTACAACTTGATCCCCTGCAATAAACCAGCATTACACGCCTACCACCACCGTGTTCACTTGTCTCTTTGACCCCACGACAAAGATTCTCCTGCTGCTTTTAAAGGAAAAGGGGTTGATCAGGCTGCAGAAGGCAAATTTCTATGGAGTGGGGATGCCAGATGCATGAGCTGCATCATTGTCTTCAGGCTCCCGTTGGGGACACACGCAGACATGACACATTTTATGACCCTTGGTCCCCAAAGGTCCACATATGAAAATTCCTGCAGACTTCGAAATGAGCGTCTGTAATGAATGACTAAAGGCTCCAAAATTGAAAATGAAATTCCAGAATGATCTATGGGCATTGTTTTACACAAATACACGTACTGATCTTTTCCATCCTTTGCACATGCACCAAGATTACTTCATGTTTTTTGCATTTGGTGACTCGGCGTGAAAGCGAAAAAGTTGCAAAACGTACCGTTATTTATTTTTAAATTGACAACGTTTAAGTGCTTTTCAGACCTCTAAAGTTTAAGACAATTCACACTGATTAGATATATTGAATAAAAGCACTTAGAGTACATATTTACTTGCTTTTTTCCTTATCGTTAAACATTGGTTAGTAAATATTGACACCTTCTTTGAAAAAGTATAAAATTCTGACTGATAAAAACTGCAAAGATTCTTATTTGCCTTTTTGCCTTTGAACATAGATTGAAATTATCTCTTTTAGAGATTAAAGCGTGAAAGGTACATTGTTTTGTAAGATTTCATGTCTCTATTAGATTTATAAGTAAGCGTGGAGTGTGAATGGGGAAAGAGATTGACATTTCTTCAGTTGCTTAATTCTGTTCTTTGTAAAGCGACCGAGGCCTATGTGACATTTGTGATTTTTGTTGCAGAAGACGGTGTTGATGGTGGAAGTCGCACTCACTGATTTCTCAGGAGTCAAGAGAGAAGGGGGTAGGGGAGGGGGCCAAGAGTTGAACAAGTGCTGTCAGCCACTAATGGCTCTTTCCTTTTGTGCCTCATTGGCTTAGTTCGCTTCAAAAAATGGATTTCAATTTTTCTGTCTGGCTGCTCTGAGGAGTCCTGCCTGAATTTGAAGAAATTGAAACTGGCAAATATGGCAGGTTGACAAAGAGGTGAAGCTGGGAAAAAAGAGCTTTTGCCTGCAGTGGAAAGGAGGGAGTCCTCCAACCATAGCCGCTCAGTACACATCTCTCTGCCTTCCAGCTTCTAGCCATATAATGGTGTAATTCCCTCTCAGGAAAATTGACTGATTAAAAATTCAAGGCAATGTACCGCCTTTCTGCTACTTGCACCCAGAATCAATTTGTGGGTGATTATTTAAAAAGTCTCCAAAATTAAATATCCCCTTGACTAAGGCATGCACAATGATCAATATTTAATTACAACATGGCGATCCTTTTGTGGGTAGGTTTTTTTCTGAGCTCATCTTTCGCATCTTGAAATATGCACCCAGTTACCCCCTCGAGACCAAGCATCTTCCTTAAGTCAGAAATGTAAAAGGCATAAAAACAAAGAGAAATGATGGTTGGTAAAAAATTGCAACATGTGTACATTTCGACAATGCACAAACATAGGCCAGACTACAGATGGTACTCTTATAATTCCAACCATCAGAATACATCAACATTTTTATACTCAAAGTACGGAAAATATACCTCATCCCTTGCGAAAGTTACAAGCCTTTCTATACCAAATCTCCACTCATATTTTCATTGGCAAAATCTCTTACATGAAATAGTATTAATTTTTCGAGGATGATTTCCCCCGAGTGCATTTGTATTAATAGTTGAAACATCTTACTGATTCATATCGAGTATGTAAACGGAAATACAAGGTTTACGTAAAAGTTATTTGAAGATCAGACTTGCCACGAGTGTAATGCTCTCAAATCCAAGCCCGACTGCAAATGTTGGCTTACATATTTCATACGTACTGTTAATTTATAGAAAAATGAAACAAGATACACTGCACAAGTACTTGACTGCATTTGTTGAGAGAAAAAAGAACAGGTTCTAAAGTATCATATTGTAAACAAAAATTCATATGTCGTTCAGAGTAAGATATCATTGGTACAAAATAAACTTTTCGATTTGTTAGGATATTGGGATCGATATGCCATTTTATTTCTTCACAAAGCAAATAAAGTTAATTTATGAATTGTTAAACTTGAAAGAGCTACGTGCCAAAGACTGCGGGAGGCCTAAAGGCATTAAAATCAAATATTTATCATTTGCAATATAATTACGGTTTCAATTTTCTTGACTTGCGACACAATGGTACAACATGTATAATACATGACAGTTTCCTTATTGACAATCATAAAAACCAGATTAAAACGTAGACTATTCTCAATTATCTACACCTGAGCGACTTGCAGATTTAAAAATTTTATTAATTTGATAAGAATGACTCTCAGTTCAAAGTTTATCACTTTGTGATGCAAACCGACTGCTTATGTTTCATTCATTAGTTTAAGGTAGTGAGAAAATAATGGTATCACTCGTAGGCGACGGTCTTGTTGCTGGCTCGTTTGGAGTCAGCTTAGTGATTGAGTTGGGGGTCCAAGGGATTTGGGGAATAGGTCCTGGCACTTTTATGATAAGTAAGCCCACTTTAGGCAGCAGTCATTGGTGGGAATTTGTTTACACAGAATGCAGTCGTTGGTAGGATTTTTTAGTGTCATAATAATGTTACGTCATAGCAATGGGCCAGCCTGTTGTAACTTTTCACAACTTTATGTTTTTGCTGGCTCGATTAAAGTCAGCTTATTGATTGATTCGGTGGGGGAGGGGGGCGCATGGTATTTGGGGAAAATGCTAGGCCATTGCACTTTTATGATAAGTAGACCTACTTTAAGCTGCAGTCGTTGGTGGGAATTTGTTAGAATACTATCGTGACGTCATTTACGTGCCAACATTGCAATGTTCAATGTCGCAACGTCATTTATTATCTACATTTGTGCTAAAGCGTAGGTTATTTATAAACCAGTCACTTCCAAGTGTGATACCTGCCCATTAAAATATGAAATTACACAAGTATTACTTAATAACATTCGGGCTATGGTGCAAAAAGTCAAGCAAAAAAATAATAGTGAAGAAGATAGCTATCAGATGACGCAAGTGTGACAGGTGCCAAAGGCTCCAATATCTCTTGTAATAACTCACACTCCCAATGAATATCCCAAACTTTTTTTTTGACGTTTTAAATCAACGAAACTGGTTCGACAAAAGCCGATCCCAAACTTCCGTAGGTCGGTATTTAGTGAATTTCTTCCATGAGCAGAAATGGTATCAGGTGCCAGAATTATGAAATTTCTCGCGTCTGATTCAGAGCAGATGCTGCACTGAACTAATTTTAGACAGGTATTCAGAAATAAACACAATGAAGAAAATTTGGAGATCTTGAGTACCAAGTGATGCTACTGTTTTCTTCTCTCTGCAGCCAGTAGCAAGACGGCCTATGTAAATATCTTGTCATCCGCAAATATTGCCGACTTAGAATATGTGTTTTCATTTCTGACACCATTTTCAAACTTTTTTCTTGAGAATGCTTCTGTGTGCCCTTCTACAATATGAAAAGCTGTTCGAGTCATAATATTCTATCAGCAGAGATTACAGTGAATTTGTACCACGTCAGTCACTTCAGAGATAACCGCACAAAGATTCTTGGTTTTGTGAAGTCGTAATCATCGAGCTTTAAACTTTCTTGAGTTGAACTTGAGACTAATTACATGACTTAATACCATTAGGGACTGGAGTAAAGCAAAGCACATTTGCAAAAAGCAGGCAAAGGAATAAATGCTTTGTCAGAAAAACGTAGAAAGTGCATGCTGCTGCAAAACCCCGATTGGGAAAATGATAGTCCACATGTAAATTGTATGTGATCTCGGTGCAAATGTTGCATGCAGTTGAGGGGAGGAGACTTCACTTCGTACCAAAACAGCTCTTTACTCATCTCAGGTGACCAAGTCTGGTGCAAATATAGGTGAGAGAGATCAAGATGACTTTCGTATGGTGTGTACTGACAGCTGGAAGTGTGACAATATGATGCAGTGACATAATTAAGAGGTTCATGAATGATTGTCCACGCTGATGATATCGAGAGGGTCGGGTTGACCTGATTTTACTGTATGTGTGGCACCTTCTGCACGCACCAAACATGCAAAGAAAAAAATTAGCTTTGTCCAACTGGTTCTCGCAAACACATTTCCCATCCGTGCAGTCAAGAAATTGAGCTAACTCTCCAAAACCATAAACAAACCACTACGATCCAAGGTGGCTACGATTTAAACCAAAATGCTTTTACAATTATTCAAAAGGTAATTCCTTGATCTGTATCACAGATTACATTTGGTAGCTCAATTCCAGCGAAGCTCAAAGTATCGGTATCAAATAGCCTCGATAAGTGCTTTTAATTCCATAAAACATTACCTCTGCAGACAACAATACGCTTCAAAGAAAACTGAATTTCATTGTATCTCAGGGAGTTGATGTTTCAGATGTACATGTACTTGTCTCAGAATGCAAAGTATCCTGCCAGTGAGCAGTCATCCGACAAAGCGTTGCCAAAACCCTGATACATTTCTTTAAATCTTATTCTATGTCTAGTAACTACATCAGTGATAACCGTGACGCATACACAATAACGAAGTTGGCAGTCAGAATGTGAATATATAAATATTTAAGCATAATGTTACAACCATCGGAAAACACTTGTCCACAATCATCAAATATAAAAACGTTCAATAAAACATTTTCAACTTAGCAACATGTCATATACCGCAAGAAGGATATGCATTTCAAAAACCCCACCTTTGTTTCTTTGAAAAAGAAACTATACAAAACACAAGAGGCCTGAGGGATGAATAAAATATTGACATTTACGATGGACCGTAGCCAGATTTAGTTTTGCAAATACTTGTTTCTAGAAAAACCAAACGCTGCACTAGAATCTTGAAATAAAGCTAAAACCTCAACTGAATATCATTACACACATTTTTTGTTTATCATCTAAACTGAAATATGTATGAATATTTGCCCTCAAACTTCATATGTGGCCTTGCTGAGCTTCTGTTGGACGGGTGGGTGTGCCAAGGTTTTTGAAACATAACTTAATGTATCATCAACTGTGCATTTACTGCAGGCCTACAAGAAATGAACCTCAGTAAAACTTTCTACTGCAGTTTGATCCCTGTAGAACTCGAGTATATAACATGAAAAATTAAAAAGAGTGTCTTCCATTTTGACATTTTCCTCGGAATTATTCAATTTAAGCAGCTGTAAGAATAACCCTAAGTTTATTTATATCAAAGTAATCAATCACAAGGAAACTGAGCTGGTGTTGTGTAGTGTACATTTTTACACATAGCAAGAGCAACTTTACTTTGACCTCCTCGATCCTCTATTACGTTAAATGGTTTCATGTTTTGAAATTACAATAATTGAAGAGAAAATTGAGGCTCCCAATTATTTTTTATTCGGTGTCGAATATCAAATTATATATAATTCAAACACAATATCCTCAGAAATTTTATATGCATCATTACATTTTCGAAATTTTTTGGCAGGCGTACTGAAAGCTATTGAGGGCAAAGTGATTAATTTGCAAGATAAAAATTTTGAAACAGGTTCTGACATGCAAATTGGTCATATCTTTCACATTTTAGTAATTATATCCCCTCATTTTATTACGAACACACAATTTAAATATGTATAGAATGGCATCATGGAAATCCAGTTTAACAGGAGTGAACAATGCTAGCGGCCCATACAATTTTTAAAAAATAATACGCGCATGATGGACAATCTCAAAAGCTGAAAAGCATATGGGTAGGCAAATATCATGAAATATTAATGCTTTAAAATGCCCTATAGAATGACGGGATAGGTAAAGTAACTATAAACACTCACAAACGCAGATTGATAATCATTCTATTTACGAGGCAAATGACGACAAAACCTATCTAACTAAACACTATAAACGTAATCAATTTTCTAAAAACGATTCCTACATCTCTTTGAATTGGCATAATGCACATTGTGTGCTAGCTGTTAATTGTACACAGAATATAGAAATAGGGTGGGATCCATTTGAATTAGTACCTACAATGTATCTTCGCTATTTGTTATTGATAACATTTGCCAAGTTTTTCATATATTAAGAGGCATCCTATTGATTTTCAATAGAGCGACAGCACACAGGCTAATGAAAGACCCCCAGATCCCGTTGCCATGGAGATAATTTGATTTTAATTACATGGAATTATAGGTGATTAGTAGAGGTGTTTATGACATCGCTAGCTCTAGTCGTATTAAAGTCAAATTAAACATCAGCCTCGTGCAGCGGCCGAGGCTCACTCCCTATTTGGAGCTTATATTTCATCAAGGTTGGGCTGCGCTTTAGTCAGTAAAGGGGAAGGTGCTGGACTGGGGAGGGGAGGCAGATCAGATGATGGTCACTCACATCTTTTACATCATTAACTACATCACTGACCATCTAATTTTGCTCCTACTCCTCCCTGTAAAATTAATGACCATATAGATGAATGCATTATATCCAAAATGATGCATCGAATTTCAGCATTGCTTTTAAGTCGCGTGGACATGACATTATCTAAGCATGGCACATGGAATGACATAAAGCATGGCCCGTGATAAAATACTGCCATTAAGGCCAATAGACGATAATTGCCCGTATGCATTGTTTCAGGAAAGGGTCTTAAAAGTTTAATAAAGGTCATATTCCCTGCCAGTGAATCATAACTATATTACAATTCCACTTATGACCGTTACTTACAGGCGAGGGAGAGGGAAAGAGAGTTAAAAACAACAGCAAGCTGCCGTAAAATGAGCAAAGAATGCCGGAGTTGCGAGATTGCGGCAAGCAATCTTGATGTTATTAGAGAAGAAAAATCAACTTATGTTTTCTGTGTGTGGCTCCAAACAAGAAAGTGAGCTAATCAAGTTATGTGGCTATGAAGTATGTTAGAAGCATACAAGTGTCATTTTGACCTTTTCTGTCTAAGACGCAGATGGAAGAAAATATTACATCAACGGAGCAGATTTTTCTTTCTTGCTATTAAGTGGACAGCCAAGCTCATGCATGAAATGTGACATAATAAAGGCTAATCACACTTTTACTCAATTTTCTCCCAACAGCGGCTATAAAATTACTTGGGCTTGTAAAAAAATCTAATATATCCTGTACAATCTATGTCCAATTTTATAGATGAATCCAATCTGCCATGGTTGCCATGGCAATAACCTGATTTTAATCAAGCCAAGATGAAATGACAAATGACCATTTACAAAGACAGAGAACGGCCAGTGATAAGAGAGCCTTATTCGGAAATATGCTTCATGCATCAAAAAGAGAGGCGGCCATTTTCTTCCTTGATTATAAGTCATACTGCTGGCTGCTTTTATGCCATTTCGTATGTATCTAAAAGAAGGAGGTTTTTGCTTTAAATCTTTGAAATATTCATAAATCTAGCACACTCTCTTTTTATTGCCTTTGGTCATGGAAAATGTTAAAATGACGGGTGTATCATTTCATTGTGATAAACAGAAGTGGTACTGCATTTGTCATACAAACCATTTCAATACTTTCGCTTTGAAAAAGGCAAATACCTTTTTCTCTGTTTCAATTCAAATTGTGTTTATCAAAGACATTGAAAGATGAGAAAAGAAATTGTTGTCATGCACATTTCATGACACAGTTAATAAGACAAAACTTCAAAAGGAAAAATAAGTGTAATAGCCAATGTCTTTTCTTATAACCAATGTACTTTTCATTTAACTTGAAAGCATACAATCTCTTGCTTCAACCCTTTTCCTTACTTTTAAGTTTGTTAAACTTACAGAAGCTTATACAAAGCAGGATTGTAGAGAGAGAATTTGCTGTAGAAAATGTAAATGGATTGAAATCTCATTTCGACTTTCTTCAATCCCATATTTGATTCCTTTGCAAAGCATTTCAATCAAAGCAGATTAATCTTCAAGATTTACTCTGGGCCGAGTTTCCCCCTATCCTATAAACAGAAATATGATTACAATCCACACTGATGCAATTTTACTTCAATCTGCCTCAAAAGCAAAACACTGCAAAAACTCTATGCATTTCAATAAGCAAGTCTGGTCTTCATGCTGCAATTGTTCTTTCCTCAAATATGCAAAAATTATACAAAAGCGGAGACACAAAAAGTTCTGATGAAATCAGAACAAGTCTGGAATGAAAAAATGGAAAAAAAGAACGCCAGTAAGGAAGATAAAGAATAAACACCACAGGACTAGGCCTCCCCATTTACAACTGATTTAGAACAGCTAATTTCCTTCTTAGTTTAATCTAGAAGAAAAATGAATGGTTTGCTGTGAAAGGTCATTTTTAAAATTACACTTGCGGATTATCTGTATGGAAATGAGTGTTAGTTACAAAATCAACAAGCTTTGGAATGATGCATTGCCCCGATAGCACAGTCATCTCTGTATCTTGTTCGCAAGAAGATGTGTTCCCCTGAAGGGGTTTCTGGCACTGGCTTTAAAAAATAATATGCAGATTCGTTCTTTTCATTTCCAATGCCATATTTTACAATAAGCACATCAGAAGACAAGACAAGCCCACCTGCATCAAGCCTGCATCTTAAAATGCTATTTAAAAAAGATTGTTTCTTTGACAGTGAAAGAAAAGACAAGCCACGTTGCATACATATGAGGATATCTCTAAGCAACATTAAAATCTCTTGTTGAGGGACGAGGCCCAAGCATACACAGCAGTCACCTTTGTCTGTCTTTCCACCGCTTCAAATCTGCTAAATATAGTCGAAGGCACAATGAAAAACTATGCAACTACTTTTTTCAATTTCCCTTTAATTAGTGTTTGAAATTATATTCCTTACGACAATCCCAGACAAGTGGGCCAGACAACACTAATGCATCAAGAGAGCTTTTTTCCACTGGGATCTTGATAGCTGAATTTTGAAATTAATTGCTAATGGAGTTGTTCTCTTAAAGCTTTAATCCGTAGGTTGATGATGTTCAAATAAATCATAATGCTCGGGAAAAGAAGTTGTAAATGAAGTACGTGAAAAAGTAAAAGATGTTTTCTGTCATTAGTGTGGTTTATTAAATCGTTTAAAAAAATAAACTGCATGGTATCTCTCTCAAACACTCTCCGCACCGATTGAATTTCATGCAAAAAGCTCTGACTTTTCTTTTTTGTTTTAATGTTTCCTGCTAAAAAAAAGTCACCACAAATAAGCAGAGTTTTATTTTATTGACCACTCTGTCTCCCTAAGATTATTGCAGATCCATCCACAGCAGACAAGATACTCAAATCTCTACCAGAATTGAACAACATCCATAACAAAACTGATGCTTGAAAATTATACTCCTCTCCTTTTTTAATCAAGACAGCTTTAAAAGAATTAAAATCCATACCTTTTACACAGTTTTTGCACATAAGAAGGAAATCTAACTGGCTGAGAACTCAGTCTACCTCTGCAGCATTCAGATTTTACAAAATGGAATGAAAAAAGACGAACTGCTAAAGAAAAAGTTGAATAGACTATTAGCTACGAGGGAGGTTTTTTAATAGGTACATTTAGGAACACAGAGTACAATATCAATACAATTCCACTTTTATAACCTGGAGATATTAAATAAAGCAATGTGAAAAGGGTATTCATTATGTAAATGCCTCGTTTCAATGCAAGGAAAAGAAGAAAATGTGATAATCAGTTAAATGCCGTATTTTGTTGCCTTTTTAAAACCTGAAGACTGATATTGCAAATAAGTACATGTCAATGTCATTTTGCGGTGTACTCTCTCAACTTGTTTCAGAAACGAACAACACAAATGTCTCCATTGATCAGATGTTTTTTTGCCTTTGAAAAAGAAGGTGAAGTTGCAGTCAAGCTGAGCAAGAGATATAAAACCAAAGTGAATGGGCATGCATTTTAGATGAAAAGGACACTCTTCCATACATCATCTTGGAAAACCTTTAAGAGTTCTTAAAAGCAAGAGGGATCTGAGGCAAAGACTGCACTTTAATATTGCTTTCACTACTAATTTTGTCTTTGACAGATTCATATAAACAGCTTTCTAAAATTTGTGGAGCTACTGTGGCTCTTCAGATTCCACGTGACCAAGCAAAGTGCAAAGGCAACCTGCGACTGTGGTCCAATATCCCCGCCAGCACTCAATTGTCAAGATGGCCATTTCAAAAAATATTTCATAACCTGATTTGACGGCCATGATTACGGGTCGTTCCTATGCGGAGATGGGGGGCCTCAAGAAATGTATGAGCGGGCTGATTTACATTGAAATGGTTTTTCCATGCGACATGACGAAAGAGTAAGATTGGAGCGTGCCCAATGGGCAGAATTTGAGGTCCCTGCCAATGAAAGAATGGACACTTGATGTCTTGACAATAACATGCCGCTGCAGTCATTAAAATGCACGAGCCAAGATGAACACAGTGCTGGCGCGTGCCCCTGAGGATGGTGGAAAAACAACTTCTCATCAAAAATTCTCCTCAGCTAACTAATGATATATCACACTGCGCACATTTAATTTTCTTTTTTCCTTTTGATTCGAGACAGTTTTCTGTTGCCCACCCAAAACAAACACGAAGTGATTTGTCAACGGTCCCCATTTAATATGGCCAGCACATCTTTGCATGACATTTAAATAGGATGCATGATAGCTTCAAAAGGACATACAAAGGTGTGCTTATCCATTTGAAAGACGAAACTAATGAGTGCATCATATACTTAATCAATACTTTGTAAAACCTTTCCTCTCTGCCGCCATAATTGTATCAAGGCCTGGGAGACAATGGCGCCATAGCTAACTCATCTTCAATCATGCCTCATGAAAAATATTATTTTAGCCTCTTCTGCACGAAACTCTTTAAAGGTTAAAATTTGCATGATTGCTATAGATTTATCACTCCATTTTTTTGAGTCTTCTGGAAAAGCAAATGAAAGCTCTTTTACCATGAATGCGTTTGGCTTTTTATAAGGCTTCAGACAAACTGTAAATTCAACAGTAGTCATATTCTCATTACGAAAGCATCTCCCTTTTATTTACACTGATCTCTTACAAAATAGCTTTTGACCTTCATTATTTCTATTGCAGAAATCTGCAATCGACTGTGTTTTCCAAGCTAAGTACGTCCCTGCGTTAAAGGGAAATATCAATGTGAATTGAGTTAGGGCTTGCCAAGCTTCATATGAAATTTAATTATACGACTGTACTAAAATACCACGGAGTACTTTAATGTAAACTGGACTGAGTTCAAAACAATTGAAAAAGAGCTATGTAACGCATTGTGAAAAAGTGTAACTGAATCTTAGTGCGCACTGGAAATATTGCCCACCGGCTACATAAGTTTGGCTGAAGAAATTTTGTACACTACTCATAATGGACATTAACATTAAGTTCTATTCTTTTTATATGTCCTTAGGCCACATAAATTCATAAGTTCAACTTGAATTAGAATACAAAGCACATGCTGAAATTTGTAGCCTTTTCTTGATATATTGATATTAGCAAAAGCTAACAGGCCAAGAATTCTGTCCTCTGCATAAATATTTCTTTGAAAGTAAAAAAGACATGGGAATTGTGAACAATAGCCTGAGGCACAGTAATTCATATATGACAGTGCTTAGTTAAATAAATACAAAGATGATAAATTTGTCTTGAAAAGAATGGACCATCTTTGCATATGTGGATCCTTGAGCACAACGACTAATCTGTCATAAAACAATGCTTTTAAAGATAAATCGTTTGGCGAATCAAAAACTACTCGCGTCTTCCATCTAGAAAGCTTTTCTGCTTATAAAATTATCCAATTATTACATTCTCGTCTCGCAATAAAAGATTTATAAGCTTTCGTTTTACTTTTAAAGAATGGCTTAATCACCACGTGAAAAAAATGTTGAGTTTACGATCTTCAATTTTTTACGATCTTCAATTTTATCAAAAGACGGACAAGCCTGCAATCGTTTCTGTACAAAACGTTATCAGTTCCAGCACCTAAACACAATAATGTGTAATTCTTGTTTAAATAAAACTATAAAACAATACGAGCAGTATTCCACACAAGTGCTGACATGAGGTCTCACAATTTCATAATGTGGAATTCAATTTGTCATATGTATAGCTTACGCATAGATAGAATTTCATTTTAATGTAGCCCCGTGGCAAAGGCCACATTCATTCCAATTCCATTTATTGTTTCTTGAAAATTTAGTACATTGTTCTCTGATGCAAAAACAGTATAATATTGAAATATCATGTTCTCATGCATTAGTCTGTTACAAAATGTCATGCAAATGTCACATTTTGTCTTGTTCCATGTATTTTCACAATTTTGTTAAATCATCAAATGGCCGTGGGCCCTGATGAAATTTACAACATTTCCTACTTAATTTTTGGAAAAGTTCAATGGGAATTTTATTATCACACAAACGGCAAATAATGGCATTAGAGATGGGTGATTGTTTGGGCACGCTGCTAAGAATTACACTATTTTTTCCACGTAAAATGATTTTAAAGCACACAGTCCGTTGCTATGGTAGCCATTCTGCACATTTCATAGAAACAAAAACTGCCACATTAATATCTATCAAATCAACAATGGACCGCTAATTATTTTCCCTGTTTTTTGCATAATGTCACTACAACTAGTGTAGGATTTCTTTTTCACCTGGGTAGTGGAAATACCGTGCTGACTACATTGCAAAAACTACCTTAGCATTCTATTGAGACTCTTAAACAATAACACCTGTCAAAGGCAACTATGTGCTAACTAAAAGATGCTACACAATGCGAAAAATCTGTTACCACATTCCAATCAAAAAAATAATTCATAGAGGGGAGAGAACCAGTTGTCTGTTGTACCACAGTGCTCCACTAACTGAACATTTGGCAAAGGTCTTACAAAGTTATGCTCTTCTTTTAACTTCCAGATTCTTTTAATATTTATGCAGATATGGGAAGTACAATGAGCATCTCTTGTTTCCAATGTTGTACTTTACGAAATCGTGGAATCCCTAACACATCGGATATTTCATGGGTTATAGTGTCACAGGACAATCTGCGATTGATATTTAGTTTTATTAAGAAAACAAGCGGAAAATTACACCGTCTCTTCAAACATGACAATTTGTGTGGCTTCATGCCAAAATAAGTGATATTTACGAAAAATAATCGTCATTCCCGCAATTACATTATATGTATGTCAGTAGGTGACTCACCCTTTTTTTTTAAGATGTAAGTCCAAAAACTGAACACTACAAGAAACGAGGCACCCCAGAATGTTCAAGATAGCCTCGCAACAATTACCCAGCCCAAATATGAAATCCAATTGTCCATCAGAAGTTATTATGGTCTCCTCTGAACATTGCAAATCTGTAACAAAAATTTCAGTTGGCAAAGAACACCCCCCACCCCCCCCCCGTGACAATATTTGCTCCACTATATAACAGGATACATTTATTGGATGCTTCTGAGGGAACAATAATTGTGATGATGATATATTCCGTCACAGACAATGGAAATTAAGCTGTGATGGAAAAAAACTTTTCCTCATTTTATTCTAATATGTTATTGCCACAAATACTCTGTGAAGTTAATTCTTCAAATTGTCAATGTTGTGCAGCTTTTATGCACCATCAGCTCCTCGCCTTGAATCCATTTGGGCTCAAAAACAAATGAAAGTTATTTTCCATCACAATTTTGTTCCAGCCCAAATAGATCCAAGTTAAGCAATCCATTGACCAGATCAGCATTAATTTTGATGCGGCAGGATCATGACTAAATGTGCAGACTTGGGCATGGTTGCAAACAAATAACAAGGACACATACACACAAGACATTTCTGGGAAAATGTTCTTGGACTTAAAATCTACAAAGAATGATGATGAAATGAGATGCAGTGATGGTGATTGAATCAAATAAAGGTGAGGTGAAGTGAAATCACATAATGACAAAGGCACAGTGCATGATTGTTTCGTTGTGCCTGATGAAATGAAATGAAACGCATAAAATATAACAACACAGCAACCATGCCCCAAATTACACATCTAACTAATCTAGGTGGGTAATTTGAGGCCCAATTTTGATGCAGGCCAGACCAAAACAATAAAGAATCCCTCCTCTATCTGTAAACCTAAAGCTGTCATGATCTGCTGCCACCTTGCAACCAAAAAGACTTTCCAGGCCTGCTTCTGTGGTCGTTTGGCGATCATACAGGGCCTGACATCCAAGAGATCGTGATCCAATTTCTCTAATTCCTTATTTATCTTGAAAATGTCATCATGTCCCCACTTAGAATCAAAAGGCACTGGCAAAGGTGGTAATTACTGTGTGTTCATGTTGATTTTTGCCGAAATAAATCCAAAACCACGACCACATTCTATGATGGAAATTGTGAAATGACCAAAAATTGAGGTCACGTGACTGAATTGAGATGCGGAAAAGGGCAGATTAAACCAGTTCCAGGTGAGATATCTTATATATTTTTTTAAAAGCAAATAAATAAGTAATGTAACAGATAAAATTCCATAAATAGTTTTGGGATGGAAAAAAATAGCCCTGTGACGGGCTGAGGTGGTTTAAGTTAAAAAAGATGTCAAATTGTCAAAAAGATGTCA
>JBCAUG010554506.1:0-14685 GCA_038406175.1 Haplosyllis leylae | reverse complement strand
TTTGTGTTCACAGTGGGGGGGGGGGTACTGAAGTGTAGCCTCAAGTCCAACTGGGGGGGGGGAGGTACTCAGGTGTAGCCTCAGGTCCAGTTGGGGGGGGGGTTACTCGGGGTTTAGCTTCAGGTCCAGGTTGGTGGGGGTACTCAGGTCCAGCCAGGGGGGTCCTCAGGTCTAGCCACAGGTCCAGCAGGGAGGGGGTCTACAGGTATAGCCTCAGGTCCAGCGGGGGGGGTCTACAGGTCTAGCCTCAGGTCCAGCTGTGGGGGTACTCAGGTCTAGCCTCGGGTCCAGCGCAATTTTTCACTTGGCTGCAGTAAACGTACATTTTTCAGATGTCACCACCAGTATCATTACGCATTCAGATTTCTTTAAACCTCATTCTCTTTCTTTTTATTTCCCTCAGCTTTTCAATTACTTCGATTGTGGTTTGGGGGGGAGGTGGCGGAGATTTACTGACTGTGAACTTACTGAAACCGCCTATTATTTTTCCGAGAAATCACACTTTTATACCAATAAAATGTCAATTGATGGAGAGAGACAAATATGCCAAATTGCGTTTCGAATATTGCCCACCTGGGCAGAAAGCCGACAAAGGTGAAGCAGTGGCAGGGATCATCAATTTAGTGAAGGTTGTAGCTAGGGTGTTGAAGTCCTTTACTACTGATTCTGATAGTATTGTTGCAGCGATGGCCGCAACAAAAATTGACGACCCTCAACTGAGGAGTCCAGAGTTCATGCAACAGGTCCTGGGCAGATATGAAGGAGTTTTTTGCATGGATGGGTCACTGAGCCCCTTCCTGCCTGCCCAGTTTTTGGAAGAAGTGTTCGACCGCATGAAACAGGATACAGAGAATGGTGTTGTTCTAAAAATAATTGGGAAACCTCCAGTAGCATACAGACAGGGCATAGTTTAAAATTTTGTCAGGCAAGATTAGAATTTGTAAAAGGGCTGATACAGACAGGGCTTAGTTTTAAATTTTGTCAAGCAAGATTTGAATTTGTAAAAGGGAGTAGAGTAGTTTAACACTTTTTGTAAAAGTAGAGTAGAGTAGTTTAACACTTTTTAAAGCATGATTTAGTGGTTGCAATATTTTAGAAATGTTTACATTTTGTATTATTTAGTCAGATTTTTAGTTGTGCAGCAGTTAAATTTTCTTATGGTTAATTTTCAGAAAGTTTTGTATTGTATGGACGGGGCACTAAATCCTAACTTATTAGAAAAGAGAAATAAATACAAAGTACATAAAATATTTATCTTTATTTTTTCTTTTTGCTTTTACAAATTACCCTGCCGATAATGAAGTGAAGCCTCCCGATAATTCACTTTTGTGTGATAAGTTTGTAGAATTCTACAGAATATGATATGTTACTATATTTGGTAGTAGTCGTATTTTTTGTTTGTTTATGAACAAAGTATGAACGTAACCATTAAGAAAAAGAGAATGTTTACAAGTCATAAATTACAAATGGAGACCACCGAAACTGCATATTATTGTCCACATACGAACATGCATTGCCAAGATGTTGGTTACTTCATTCGGCCATGTGATCTCAGGGATAATCCATCTCATTCCTAAAATAGATAAATTTAGATGTTTTATGAATTTTTTTTTACCATCCAACCGACGCTGTATGATAGATAACAAAGGTAAGGATTAGTTGCCATATTTTCAATGCCACCAGGCCATGATAAAGTCTGGAAGTGAAACATTTAAATAGATGAAAAATTGATGATGCATACCTCTCATAGACTCAACTGTCTGAAATGAAAATAGAATTTGTAAACTACCCAGATGTCTACAAAATCAAGGTGTTTTCTTTGTTCAAAAAAAAAAGAAGAAAAATTCAACTGACCTAAGTGCAATAAACATTGAGTCATCTGTTTCAGTGACTAGATTTTACTGCTTAGAATGAACAAATATGCTAGTGTGAAAGCATCACCATACTAACCATGCTCTGACCTGGAGTATTTGCGTGCACTCTTCTTCTGAGATCGGGTAATAATGTTCGTTTGAGGTGGACGTCTATCAGGAGTAGTGACAATGGCCTTGGCAGTTGAGGTCTTCTTGTTAGTTGGTTGTACTGTTTTTTTGGTGACTGCAAATCAAACAAGAAAGTCCTCCTGAGTGAAAGCAACAGGCATACTGCCCGCCACGTAGCAATTGCTGGTTCTGCTGTCCTATTCCTGGTGGGGGGGGGGTACTCGGCTGAGTATCCCCCTCAAACTGAGTACCCCCTGGCTGAGTACCATCCCTCAGCTGAGTAACCTTCCCACAGTACAAGTCAGCTGAGTATCTCTCCACTACAAGTCCAAGTGCCCTCCCCCAGTGCAAATCTGAGTACCCAGCCCCCCCCCCAACTCTAAAATCTGAGTACCCCTCCCCAGTACAAGTCTGAGTACCCCAAGTACAAGTCTGAGTACCCCTCTGGTACAAGACTGAGTACCCCCCCCCAGCCAGTACAAGTAGGCTGAGTACCCCCCCCCCCTGTGGACAGACACCTGTGAAAAAAGCACCTTCCCGTCCTGCTACGTACGTGGGTGGTAAAAATACTTTTCAATTCTGATGTGCAATATGGCCTGGAATTTGTCACTCACAAGTTTAGTTTGTGCGAAGGGCGAGATTCCTCACAAACTTCAATGCATTGCAAAAAGAATATAAAATTTATTGATGTGCGCTCTCCCCAGAACGCTTTCCTGGCGCCTTCTTACCGGTCTTTGCAGGTACAGATTGTACGGTAACTGAGCTGTTTCTTGTGGATTGTCGTTTTCGTGTCTTTCTAGCATTGCTTCGACTTTCTGGTTCAGCTGTTGTTTCCTCTGTTATTCGATGCAGTGTGACAGACAGTCGTGACCCATCTAAAACTGCAGCTCTGAAATGCAAGATGTCGCCATTGAGAAATCATTGAATCATTGAAAAGAACAACTTACCACTAATTACTTAATAACATTGCATTGTCCATGCGGTGTCTGCCGAACATGGTATCCGATTTCGTATTCCCTAAACCTGAGCCCTGTCCAGTCATTCTCGCTCCCAAATCAAATTACCTGAATACAAAACCTTCCAAGTTATTACCTTTCTATTTTCTTTCGTCGATAATACTCCTTTACCCGCAGATTTTCCTTGGCGCGATACCTTGAAGTAATGTGTTATGTATGAATCGACAATAATAACACGCTGGAGAAAGTAACCAAGTCCAGATACATATTTACTCAAAACATCTAAGACGAACCAGAAAATTCACTTACGCATCAGCATCAACAGATGTGAGTTTTCTCAATCTGTAATTTCTGGACCGTAAACGGCCCTTTTCTCTCACCAAGTCCTTCCCTGACAGGCTTGGGCTGATAATACATCTAGCTGGTGTAGTATTTTCTCTCTTCTTTCGAGGTCTCCCCCTTTTAGATCTAAATGTCACATTTTAGATTTTAGCTTGTTGATCTAATTTAACACCCGATTCAGCAAAACTTATCGCACCAGATAGCCCGACGTCAAAACCCTCCAAAAATAAATATCGTTACCTTCAGATACAAAAATATCAGGCAGTGAAAGTTTCAACAGGTGGCTCATTGGGTGCGGGGGCGAACAGGTGAAAGGGCACAAGATTTTGTGCCCTTGCACCTTACACCTATTGTACCCTTGCACCCTCAAACCCATTGCAACACCCTGCCTTAACACCTTCCCACCCCTGTACCCTCACACCCCTTGTGCCCTTGCACACTCCTGCCCTTGCACCCTTGTGTGATGACACAAGGGGTGTGAGGGCCCTTGCACCCTTAGGTTCTCTGAACCTGAACTGGGTTTTGCCCAGGGTCCAAGGGCAGGAGGACACAAGGGGTGTGAGGCACAAGGCTCCAAAAAGTGCAATGCACAAGGGGTAAGAGGGTCCAAGGGCACAAGGCGTGCAAGGGTACAAGGGGTGTGAATGGTGGAAGGGTATGTGCAAGTGAAAGGGCAGGTGTGATGTGTGCAACAGGTACAAGGGTGAAATGGGTGCAAGGGAATGTGCAAGGGGTGCAAGGGCAGGTACAAGAGATGTGAGGGGTACAAGGGGTGGGCAGGGTGTGAGGGTAGTCTAAACTAGGTTTTGTATCCCCACTGCACTAGGTCACAAAAAGTTAAAATTACATAATGTAGTGTTGAGGTGTCCCCACCACCTGCAGGTACAACTCCCACCCCATCTTAATTCACAGAGTAGCAAATGGTATTCATAGGTCCCCACCATGGACTCAAAATTTTGGGGCAAAAAACCCAAACCAACTATTTAGGTGACTTTAACGAGCCACCAAAACCCAGAAGATATCATCTGTTATTCAGTCCATCAAATGAACACAAGAAGATTGTGATGACTGGATAAACTGTCCCACTGAGCTCGGAAAATTCAAGGATTACATTCAGTTAATCTTTTTTAAAAACATGTCAGTAAATTTTAGCATTTAATAAAAAAACCCACCAACCTGGCATCTAATCCAATAACTACGTTCTGAAGTTTTTTTGGCGTTGAATGTCCATTTGGAGAACTACAATGACATGATATCTATTGTGTAAAAAAATCTGATTGGTGGCTGGGAATTTGTCATGACTAAACATTACCGTGAAATACTTTTTAAGTCATGATTTTCTCCTGACGATAATGAACCATCAGTTATTCCCTTACTTATCAAGAATTTTTCTCAGTTGCAAGTGCTCAGTCTGTTGGTCTGTCCCAGGGGGCCTAACCCTTCCCCGATCCTGGCCCAGGGGGTACCCCAACCTGACCTGGGCTGGGGGTAACACCCCCCCCCCCGTGGACAGACACACACCCGTGAAAACAGTGCCTTTCCCATCCTTCGGATGCGGGTGGTGAAAGTAAAATAGATAATTTTGTTAAAACAAGACTAAGGAACAAGTGATATTCAAACCCGAATGATCTTTCCAATGATTTCAATGATGTCGGTGAGCCCTCAGACGCCAAGTGATCCGCGCTGAAATCATTCACATCAGTTTCAGCAGATGGAAAAATTGACTCCTCAGCTGAACGCTCCTCTGGTTGTTGTGTCTGTATTGGTCCTGACATCTGCTGTTTTTGTAATTGTAAAGTGTTTTGTTGCAGAGGTACCATCATTTGTGGTACCATCATCGGTATCTGTTGTTGTTGTGTCAAACTTGGTTGAAGTGGTACCATTTGTATCTGTTGTTGTTGTTGTTGTGTCAAACTTGGTTGAAGTGGTACCATTTGTATCTGTTGTTGTTGTTGTTGTGTAAAACTTGGTTGAAGTGGTACCATTTGTATTTGTTGTTGTTGTATCTGTTGTTGTTGTTGAAGTGGAACCATCATCTGTTGTGGATGAGTAACGTTTGGTAGTACCATCTGCAGGTGTTTCGGTTTAAAATTCAACATTATTGTCAAGTTCAGTTCAACAGTTCGTGATAGTAAGATTCATTTAATCACACACTGCAGTGAAATACCATTTGCAATATTTACCTGCATCTGCATCTGCTGCTGTGGGACTGCCATTGGGACGTAAGTCCACTGCTGCCACGGCGTACATGACATGGGTACACATGGGTACATGTAGCTGTAAAACAGATAAAATTATGAAAAACAAGAAAGTCCTCCTGCGTAAACGCAAGAGGCATACCGACTGCCACGTAGCAAGTGCTCGCTCTGCTGTTCTATCCGGTGGGGGGGGGTAGTACGCCATCCCAGCTGCAGGAGGGTGGTACCTTGGGTAGCCCCCCCCCACGGGACCTAGTTCGGGTATCCTCCACCCACCAGCTAGACCTGGCTCGGGTACCCCCCCCAGCTGTGGGCCTGAGTATCCCCCCATCTGGACAGACCCCTTGGCTATGTGTATGATCCGGGCACCCCCTGCTAACAGACAGAGACCTGTGAAAACATAGCCTTCCCTCGTACTACGTACGCGGTCGGTAACAAGAATTCTTGCCAGCATTGTGTCGCACCTGTAATACTAAGTTTTAAGCATTCAATAATCTGCTTCTTCTTCAATTTAAAATTAAATAAAACAAACAGACACCACAGTGAGAAGACAAGTCACTTTGCTTTACAAAAGCAGATGCGATTAACAAGAATACCTTTCAATAAAACGTCTACCTTATCCTCAGCACATGGATCGTAATTTGGGTTTCTAGGAGAGGGGACTCCCCTCTCCTCCCTGGATCCGCAAGGCACTTTTGGTCATACAGACTATGCATACTGCTTGAGTCCTTACAACTGAGAGATAACAATATGTATACACAATGTATGTACCTTGGCTGTGATTGTTGCTGTGTTCCAGTGGCTGTGGATCCATTGCTCTGTCTGCAAAGAATTATTTTTGTTCAGTATTACTGTGACAGTTTTTTGAACAAAGAAGATACTTCACAGTGGCCGACCTAATGACTAAAATGTACCTACAAAATACAGTATAACCTCAATTTTACAGTCACTAGCGGTTCCCAATTTTGGACCGTAAACAAGAGGTGCCTGAAAGGGATTATGGTGTCTATTTCAACACGGATTTTGATTTTGCCTTGTACATTTTTACGCCAGAACGTCGGGAGCTCTCTTGGCATTTTGGGGTAGTTTATGCCTTTTGCTTTGTTTTGGTGTTCACGGTTTGAACACTATAAAAGAAATGAGATAATGGAAATACTAATCAACATTTTGTTTTTCAGCAAGTGTTTCGGTAGTAGAGCCATAATTTGCCCAAAGCGACTATTGAGATATGTCCATCCAAGATAGAGTGATTTTGTGGTGTTTTGCTTTTCCCAGATGAGTTCTTTCTGTCCTTATTTTTTATATCCTTTTTCTAGTTCTTTTACGCTTATTTAACTTTATTGGTGGCTCGCTAGAGTCAACTTGGTTGGTTTGGTCTTTTGCACCAAAAATTTGGGCCTGTGGTTGGGACCTACAAATGATGTTTGCTGTTATGTGAATGTAGATGGGTGGTGATTAGGTGGTGGGGACATGTTAACACTACATTATGATCGTACTCGTTGACGGTGAATCCACGGCCGTGGGTTACATAGCAGCATAAAGGGAAAAGGAGCTCCCACGGTCGTGGATTCACCATCAACGAGTACGATCAATGTAATCGAAGTTGTGTTTTAACTTTTTGTTGCCCAGATCTAGCATGGTTTTGACATAAAAACCTAGTTTACGCAGTCCTCGCACCTCAGTCAGTTATGACCTGGAGATGATCAACCAGAACCAATCAATTTGACTAAGTTAACACCTCCTTTTGGAAACTCATGGATTTTGTAGAGTCCAATTGGTCAGCTCAAGGTCATGGAATAATATCATTTGTATAGAACTGTTAATGTAAATAAGCAATGCCTGTTATATAATCATCACCGTGGACCATAGCTCAACAAGTACGATGATCGTACTTGGCGACGGTGGCTACCATGGTACGGGTTATGTAATGCTACATCAGCTGGTCAAGTTGTATCCCCTCCAATTGCTTGAACTTGTGAATGTCAGTGTGTGGATGCAGGTCTTGGGAGGGGATACAACTTGACCAGCTGATGTACTGTTACATAATCCGTACCACGGTAACCAACATCGCCAAGTACCATCGATCGTTCTGTCCAGCATAAAGCATTTAACATACAAATCATTAATTCTTACTTATGTAAATAATACGCAAAAGGGTCTGTTTTTAAAGACTATTTCATCTTCTTCTGATTGGGTCCCATAAAACTTAAAGAGTACTGCCATTGAACATGAATATAAATAATAGAAATATAATCTAATTACCCATGCTGTTGCTGCGTATTGAAGTCAGTTCCTTGAATAAAAGTAATTTATTTACAAAAGAATGATCGTACTTGGTGACGGTCGGTCCTACCACGGTAGAACCATGGTGGACCGACCGTCGCCAAGTACGACCATCATCTTCAACAAAAGAGAAGACGGGTCCACAGCGATTTTTCTGTTTGTTTACATGTCCTAGATCGGCCCACGTGGAGTTGTTATGCTCTAAATTAAGTGCCCCCCCCCGCTTAGTTTAAACGCCGATACTTGCTGTAAAAATCAATGTTTAGTCTTCCTTGCCGCTCGATGAATAAACCCTTAATCATGTTAATCAGATCTTATTAACTGAACTTATTAACTGAATCAGATCCACCAACAAAGAGCCAATGAAATGGCGAGAAACAGTCAAGCGGGATAAACAGCAGCTCAACCGTTTCTTCAGGGAACTCCAGATCAGTAGATTTAGATCACAACTCTATTACCATGACATAAATTTACTGAAGCATGTGATATATGTAATCAAATAGAGATTAAACCAGTGCAAACATACAAATTACCTTGTTGGTTGATGTTCATTTTCACGCGGGTAACTCTAGTAAGCTTTTACGTCACGGCTTATTTAAATTTACGTACGTTTTACGAACGGTCAGTTTTACGTCACTGCCTCCTTGCGGAATTTTAATGCGTGCCACCTGGCGGAACGTAAAAGTAGTAGTATGATTTTTCGTGCTCAGTGATAATTGCAATTTTTTGCGGATTACAGCACAGTACAGCATTACTGTGATGCTAGCTGCCGGTAAAATGAACACCATATTGCATGTTTCACCAATAAATCAGTTTTCAAAATCGCTTGGCAAAATGTTGGTCATTTTACCCAGCACACAGTTTTATGTTCAGGTTACTTGGTAAATAGTTCACACTAGATCTACCAGATTGTAGGCGATTGTGTTGAATGGCAGTATTCACCTGAACGGTTAACTGCTTTGGATTCTTATTTCGAATGGAAACATAAAAAGGAACATGTGGATTTTCGGGTTGTTGTTTTGAAAAACAAAGTGAAAACACAGACTGTAGTGCTGTGACAAAGAAACGATATTGTGTGAATTTGCCGGAGAAAACTAAGCGATTCAGGATACAGGAACTTCTTCAATACAACAACAAAGTTTCATTCAAACGTAAAAGGAACCAAAGACAATTTACTGTCAAGCATCGTCGTAAGTGTAAAACCCGTACATGCAAGGTACAAAAGCATAGACTCTACACGAAACCAAAATTTGGTTTTCTGTTCAGATGCAAGCCTGAAGAACAGCAAAAAATTACTTCTTTTAACTCGTCTGTTCTTTACCCAACGGAATCTAGGTACACAAAACCAGATGCAGAGTTTATCTTTGACAGTGAAAGTGACAGTGGCGACGATTGCAACATGACTAAAGGGGATGATGAACACTTCCTCACTGACTGCCTTATGGATTGGATGTCTAAAGTTACTGTCAGAAACGAAGATCACTCCAGGTCCCTTAAAAGATTGCTGGAAGTGGACTGTTCAGATCTTATTGATACTTCATGTGTGAAAGAAGATTTTAATGATTTGCACATCTCTCTGCCATCACTTCCTCAGAAGAAGTTCACATCTAAAATGTACCACGACTTGTTGGCATCAAAAACAAATGATGTGTCAAATATAGGATCAATGAAAGCCAAATTAAGGCAGTACAGTGCTCGTAAACGTCAACCTCAAGACAACATAGGATTTCAAGAACAAGTTCTCAAAAGACTACGCTCAGAATATCAGTACTGCGAAGATAGATGTGATCAATTAAATGCACAAATCGATCTCCAACGAACTTTGGATTACACAAAGAAGCATACGGCCAAGATGAGGTTATCCATGGCAAATAGAATTTCGCAAATTGAAACCAAACTTGACAATTTTGGACATGCAAAGCAAGATATCAGATATCAAAACTTGAAGTTTGATACCAAAGATCAAAAATATGAAAAACTCGAAAGTGCCAAGAAGTTACATCGCTGTGATATCTGCAATTCGTCATTCGTTGAACAATCTTTGTTTAGTGATCACTTACAGGCACATACTGGCGTTTCATATAATTGTGCTGTATGCCCACACAGAAGATTTACGTCGAAAAAAGCTCTTAAAAAACACCAAACATGGCACGACATGGGGGAGCCTTTGTTCCCTTGCGAAACGTGCACTAAAACTTTTGAGTTCAAGTACAGACTTAAAGCTCACATGTCCTCTCATCTAGAGCCACAGCTGACATGTAGGGTCCATCAAGATTGTGGAAAGGACGGCAAACCCAAAAAATTTACTTTCAACACAGAACAAGTCAACCATGAAAAATACTCAAATAGACCGAAGATGTTTCAATGTGAAACATGTTATCGACTTTTCAATTCACCAAGACTGGTACGCATACACCACCACCGTTATGGACATACAGGAATTCGTAATCTTGAAGACGATCTGGAGTCTAGTTGTTAAGCGGAAGTTCTTGGAATGAAGTTAACCTACGTCCATGTTTTAAAGTGGTTTTATAGATTATACTCGTTGACGTAACACTTTACCCAAACAACTCTTCCCACTCCAAATGGCCTTGACAAATGAACCTGTGACGTTGTCAAATGAGATCATTTTGGGGCGTGGCAAAAATATAAAATTGTAATATCATCAAGCTCATTTGCTAATTCTACAAAGTCACAGGTTCATCTCTCAAGGTCATTTGGAGTAGGAGGAGCAATGATAGTTGTTTTGGATAGGTGTTACATAACCCCTGGCCATGGATTCACTGTCAACGAGTACGATCATAGTGCCTCCTTGTTACTGGTGAAAAAAATCACTGACTGAAGCTATTTCGTATTTTATTTATACATTTCAACTTGTAATTTCATGTTAGAATTGAGTAAACAAGTTGTTTTACTCAATTCGAAAAACTTTGTTTTGGTTTTTTGCCAACTTTCTAGAGGTAAAAAAGTCCATCTAGTTACTAAGGAGTGATTATACTGGTATTTTGTATCATTGAAATCCTTCAGGATGCATTTAGATTACACCGAGGGCTACACGATTTAAGATTTGTCAAGCATTTCTCGTAGTAGTAAGTTTTTTTTTTCATCTCAAAGAAATATGCACAAGATAGATCCTTGTTGATTGAATTGCTGCATGTGCAAAGAGAAAATAAATCTGTTCTAATGAATAAGTGGCCGAATAAGTTTACTTATTTAAGCTGTTCACACGCAAATGACGTCACAGGCACGAACGTCTACAGAATAATCTACATAAATCCAACGTGCAAACGAACTTGTGCGTGTACTTCTCAAAAACTCACGTATGGCACGTAATAATACCACGTTATGACGTCATTTAATTCAAGAGACACGTTCCTATATAAAATATAAAACATCTGCTGGTCTGGTTAAGCATAATTTGCACGGTTAGGCACAACTACTTAAAGAAAGCATCCAGGAGCTTGTATAATCTTTCTTCACTTGGCACGTAATATTTGCCGTCTCTTTGTGGAGTCCAAATAGATCTATCTATTGTAGTATTCTCAGTTGATCCATTTCCCAAGTTGTTTTGGGGTTGTCGTAGATCTACCATTGGACTCAATACCTTTTAATTAAAATTAGAAATTATATGTTTGTTTATTTGTCAAGATTGACGTAAGCTTACATCAAAACGAAGAAAAATGGGTGGGGGGGGGGCGTCGCGTCCCTGACCTCCTCCTGGCCGGATGCGCCAGTGTTAGGGTTAAACAAATGCAGGTGCTGTTTCCCTACCTCTAGCACATTCATCTTCTGTTGACACGATGTGCACAGAACCAGAGGTTTCGACTGTGGTGGTCTCTTAACTGTGGACAAGTTAAGGTGTGCAAATGTCGTCCTCACGACTTCTTTGACGTTCACAGATTTGTACACTCGTCCAAAGGCTTTGTACGCATCATACTGTGACTTAGGTTGTACTTTCTTCCTTTTCCTGAAATTTTAAGTTACATGAAAAACAATGTACTGTTCGATTCTAATTTTAGATTGTTTTGTCGATACGAACATTTATGATAAAGGTTAAATAGTTGACTAACCATTTTTTCATTTCTGCAGTCCATTTATTCTGAACTTTTGTGAAAATTCCCTTCCTCATAGTCCTCGCTGACTCGTAGATGTTCCTTGGCACAACAATGGGTATAATGCCGTTGTTTCTGCAGTGCAGCCAAGCCATGAAATTAAAGCTGTCTGCAATGAAAGGACTTAGGTATACGACAACTTTGCCTGTGATCTTCCTTTGCATTTGGAACCTGAACAAAAGAAAAACGTCAGAGTATTTATTTCAATTCAAGTACAGTATAACTCCTGCATAGCGGCCACCAATAATGTAAAGTAATTTTCGCCGTGTATGAGGGTTGAACGTTTAAAAGAATCAAAAATGGAGAACGTTTAAAAGAATCAAAAATGGTGAAAGTTATTATTGTGTATATGAGGATCTGACAGAATTTCTCCAAATCATTTAAAATGGAGAAAATTACTGTTGTATCAATGGCAAAAAGACACAATTTCTCCAAACAAACACACAAATAAATAGATTGGTTTATTATTATTATTTTATTAATTCTAGTGAAAAGGCAAATACACTGTACCATGTAGTTCTAAAAATATTTGTGTCTTCAGAGGAATACATTAAAAAAAAAAAAACCACTTACTTTGTTACCAAAAGAACGACCAGATGGACGCTCTTCAAGTTAATTTTTCCGTCGGGGGTGGACATCACATACATGTCCGGCTTCAGTTTGTCTGCCCTGTCCTGGTTAATTGTGCCATTGTGGCAAATAACAGAAGGTATCAAGTCCCCTTCTCCGTTGTATCCCAACTGAAATAATCAGATTCAAAATTATTATTTGACAAGTCGTGTTCCCACTTTTCCGTACTTACAGAATTTAATGGCTTTTCCAGGATGTTTGCAGGTTTTCGAGGAGTATGGTCCTTTTCAAAATGTTTTTTAGATGGAATGGGAACCCTGGAAGTACTCTCTCTCACGACATTTATTTTATCTAGCAACTCTTTGATCATATCTTCCTTGTGTACTATCAATATGTTATGAGTTAGAAACAAATCATAAATTGAAACAAGAATTTAAAATTCAGCCGTAACTTACAAGGCAGTCAATCCTGTGGTCTTGTGGGACCAAAATCTGTATTGGGTCGTCTTCCAGAAAGAAGACGTGTGCCCTGGAATCGACAAGTTCATCGTTGTTGTTGAGAAGAATGCTGTTCTTTTTCTCCTCGAACCACTGTTCAATATTAGCAGCTTCATTTCTTATTCTACATACTTCTGACAAACTTGGGAACACAAAACCTTCCTCGTTTTTGAATACTGAAAACCATGTCTTCCCTGTTTTGTTAAAGTAATGTCAATAAATCATTGTCATGCTTCGACACTGACTTTATGTAATAAATTAAACTTCATGAAAAAGAAAGTCCTGCATGAACGCAAGAGGCGTACCGCCCGCAAAGAGCTTTCTGTGCTGTCCTATCTGGGGAGTACCCCATTCCTGGCCAGGGTGTACCCCATCTCTGGCTAGGGGGTACCCCATTCCTGGTAGGGGAGTGGCACCCTGTCCATGGTTAGGGGGTACCCCCTATCCTGACCTAGCCAGAGGGGTACCCCATCCCTGGCCAGGATACCCCATCCCTGGTGGGGAGGGGTACCCTATCCATGGCCAGGGGGTACCTCTATCCTGACCTAGCCAGAGGGGTACCCCATCCCTAGCCAGGGGTACCCCATCCCTGGTGGGGAAGGGGTACCCTGTCTGTGGCCAGGGGGATATTCTCCCTGTGAACAGACATCTGTAAAAACAGTACCTTCCCATCATACTGTGACCTGATTGGGGGTACCCCAGGCTATCCCCCCATCCTCACCTGGCCAGGGGGTACGCGTCCTTGACTGGGAGGTACTCCATCTCTGGTGGGGATGTAACCCCCTGTCCTGACCTACCAAGGGTGTACCCCATCCCTGGCTGGGGGGGTACCCTATCCCTGGTAGGGCACCACGTCCTTGTCCTTGTACCCAGGGTACCCCCTCACCCCCCCCGTGGACAAACAGACTCCTGTGAAAACAACACCTTCGCGTCAAACTACGTACACGGGCGGTAATTAAATTGCCAAAGAGATATCTCAAATGATTAAAGGAATTCACACTTGGAGGCAGCGAAAGCGAAGTTTTTTTGATGTTATTGGATTTTGTTCATTCTTTTCGCTTGACGTGAATAAGCCCTTACAAATTACCTATTGTGTCCTTCTTGCTCGGAATTTTCTTGTTGTTCTGGTGACAATAGTGAACCAAATCGTCATTGAATCCTTCTTCGGTACGAGGTATTCCCATGATTACAGTGGCAGTAAGAAATTTTTTCATGGCGAATTTCTCTGAGAAGGTAAACAAAGTCGGGTGGCCCTGCTTCTTTTTAATGACGTTGCCAGTCTTTTTGTACTCAGCATATCTGACATAAATCAATTTCATTTCTATAATTTTATGATCTGTTGAGATTCCATAGTAGGATTCTAAATAGACAAAAGGCAAATCACATTACTCACTTTGTCTTTATCGTGCTGTACGAAATTCCTGTTCCTACTATAAGTCTTCTGAGGGGTTTTCCTGTCCTGACATGTTCTTTAATTACAGCCAAAATTTGATCAACTGTATAATTTCCACAAACTTTTTCACCTGTTTTTCTCTTCTTGTGTCCCAATCTGCAAAATTTAAATTTAGTCATTAGGACATGTTCACAGTTATACGAGCCAATCCATTGGCAGGATGGGGGGGGGGTGGGGTCATTACATTTTTCTAAGAATAATCATTCACCCGTAAACACATGATCGTACTTGGCGACGGTCGGTTCACCACAGCCCTTCCCCAGTGGAACGACCACCCCCACATACGATCCCC
>JBCAUG010554395.1:0-14685 GCA_038406175.1 Haplosyllis leylae | reverse complement strand
TACTACTACTACTACTACTACTACTACTACTACTACTACTACTACTACTACTACTACTACTACTACTACTACTACTATCAATCAAACACTAAGTGACTCTAATGAGCCACCAAGAAGGGAGCAATGGGGGCAAAGTGGAGCAAAGGGGGCAAAGGGGAGCAAAAGGCTGCAAAGGGGAGCAAAGGGGGGTGAAGCATATTGTATACTAGGGTTTAGGGTCCCAACCACCTGCAGCAACAAAATGTTTGATTACAACATATAGTGGTTAGGTGTCCACACCTTGCAACTAGAACCATCATCCCATGTACAGTCACTAAGTGACAAAAGGCCTTCGTAAGTCCCCACCACGGGCCCAAAATTTTGGGGCAAAAACCGTCAATCAACCACTATGGTGACTCTAACGAGCCACCAATTAGGGATATAATGTCCAATGAAATGTTCTGTTAACGATTCCAAAGAAATTTAAACTATGTGGCCTAAAATAATTTATTAGTATATCCCTTGTTGCACTTGACATTAAATTGTAAGGCTGTTTTGCACCATTCTCCTTCCTAGTCTGTATGGTTTCTCTACTAAAGTAATGTCTTATGCCCAGAAATGTTTCTATTTCCCTTAATATCTCATACGGTTTTTCACTCAAATCATTGTTTTCAATCAAGAAAAAAGATTCCAACGGGTAAAACTGCAGCCATCGTTTCATGTTATCGTCATAACTGCTTGCCATTATAGGCTTATATTTTTCATTGACCTAGAAAAGAACAAAATGAAAAATTTTTGTACCGACTGTGTCTGGCGATAAAGGTACCTAATATCAAGTAAGCCTTGTGTACCTCTCAAGTAATTCGACCTGTGCATGAAATAGTTACAGATTTTGTGAATTTGAGGATTAAGGAGATTTAAGACCCTCCATTAAGAACTGTGTTAAATGTCTTTCAGTAAAGCATGGGGAATAATAATTCAAAACTTTATCAAAAAATGGTAACAAATAATTGATACGTGTTTGCACAGAAGGATGTTTACAGAAAGGTATACAAATTCCCACCAATGACTGTATCCTAAATTAGGCCTACTAATCATAAAACTACCAAAGCATGTTATGTGCCCTTTTCCAGAAAACTATGTGCCCCCTATATAGTCAATAAGCTGACTCTAACGAGCCGGAAAAATAATTTTTCATTGCAGAATATTACCGATTTACTCTGAGGTAAAAACACCAGCTCATCCATTGTGTGGTTCTCTTCTCGCATGTTGAACTGTGTGGACAATACTTCTTTCTGTAACAAAATCGAGTTTTTCACGATAAGATCTCATTTACATTTGAAGCCTAAATTTGCATGAAGAGATTTGAAAAAATTTAAAAAGTTGCCTTAAGTGGGATTTGAACTCACAACACTGACCATCACTGGATCTAAGGTTGAATACTTATCCAAATGTGCCACAGAGGCCTGTGTTACTTGACAGACCTGTAGCTGAAGTTTGTTTCATGCACCATTTCACATTTTGAAAAATCATTAAAGCATGTCTGATGCAAATTTTGTCTTAAAATGTCAAATTTGATCTTATCATGAAAAACTCGAATACACATCAGAAAAGAAAACAACTAAGGACACAGTTGAAATATTCCCGAATTACCGTTTTATCAAAGAGTGCCAGATTTGGTTTATCTTAATACCATGGAATTGAAGTTAGAAGCATAAAAACGTCAAGAACATTTAGTTTCACTAACTCACAAATGTATATAAATTTAATCGTACTAGTCGTTATTGGAAATCACCAAAGATTATATTGACCCTGTCGCATTAAATTTTAATACACAGATGGTAGACTTATTTGCTGTTCTTTCTTCAGTCTCTATTCTCTCCCAACTAGTTTAATATGTAAAGTTCCTATGTAAGTATTTATTTTTGTAATCGACAATGTTTTGAGTTTTGTAAACACAACAATTGGAACCTATAATAAAATGTATAAAAAACTCTTGTTTTATCAGCCATAACTGTCCACATTTGCCAAACGGTTGACAATTTAAACAAGGTATAAATTTAAATATGTGATGGAATATGGACTTATTTATACTGGCAAAAATCTCAATAATCCCAACATTTCTTTTCAGATAATTAATTGCAATGGAATGCTAACCAAAATCATGATTCTGATTTTTTTGTAAATAATAGTAATGTTCCGTTCCCACATTTTTTAAAATATCTAACGTCCTGTAAACAGTGCCACATTACCTTCTTTCTTCGTTTCATTTGCACACATATTTCATTGACAGATGTAACTCACATTGAAGTTATAGTCACTGTGAATCCGATCCACTGGATCTCTCAGCATCACCAGAAATTTCATTTTTGGTCCTAATGATTCATAGATCCGCTGTGGAACGTGTGCCGTGTGCCAGTAACATGGAGACTTAAATAATATAAATGATTTAAGTTTCAGTAAAAGTAGAAACTAAACTTCAGGTAGTCTACATTGACAAAACTGTGTTCATTTTGCGCATGTTACATCATTCCTCTTCACCAGTTTAACAAATTACATAAAAATTGAGATGGTTAAATATTCGTTGTAATCGTGAATGCCCCGGAAAGTGCATGGCAACATAAGCCATTGATAAAACTTTTCGAGTCTTTCGTGAATTATCAGGTCTGGCAGATCTGAGGTCCGTAAGATTTGTTATTATATTCATTGGTGGTGCCTAATATTAAGTGTCCACGAAATGTTCACCAAAAGAGGAACGTTTAGCATATATTCAGCTAAATCAACAAGTAAATGTTTACTATGTACTAAACGTTTACTGACAATTAATTAATAAAGAAGACAAATATTGTCACATGTATGACAAAAACTTTGTCTTTAAAATAATCCTTGGTCCCTGAAAATTAGTCATCAAGACCAATTAAAATTAAAGTTGCTATCCCTTTGTAATGAGAACATGTTTCAGGTGAATCAAGTTGATGAAGTTTTCCTTCCCAGTATCAACAGATCAATTTGCACTAAAATCTAGTTCCTGAATAGATTTTAGATAAAAACACGAAACCAACACAGTAAATTTTAGCTCAAATTATTCTTTTGTCCCCACAGACATGTGCCTTCACAGATGTCTTCACATGTGTCTTCAGATATCAAGTTTGATTTTTTGGTTTTGAAAAATAATACTAAGGGTGATCGATTTTCTTTGAATAAAAATTATTTGAAGATGGCATTTCTGTCATATTTGACATATTTTTATATCAAATTCTTATTCATTACTAAACCTTTGGTAGTTGGTAAACTTTCAGCAGTTAGTAAACAATCAGCAGTTGACAATCTTATTGTATATGACAACATTTTTTCTGTTGGCAAACATTTTTGAAGATACTGAACATTTTACACAAAAGAAAATCGAGTTTTCCCTAAGTTATACAAATTTGGCAACATTGCCACCTCATGTTATTTACTCTAATGCCTTGCCAACTGAGCCAAGTTGACATTTGGTTGTCAGTCTGAATCTTTGAGAACTTTAAAAGTCATGCGCTATTGATTTTGAAAATAATCCAAACCCATAAAGTGCACATATATATGCTTTGAATGATATGTAAATCATCTTACCTTTTCGAAAGTTAGTTGATGCGAGTACGTTTTGGACATGAGAGATCTGTAATAATCTAATCCTTTTTCGAATTTGACATCAAAGAAATGAGGCTCCCCTTCCGTGGTTCCTTTCAAAGATGGATGTGACCGCAAATACAAGGACAGTGAAGCTGAAACGAGATTTCAAAAAATGTGTGATCGTCACCTCATGCAACTGTGTCACCTGACCTTCCATTACAACAGTGCAGCTGTTAGAAGAACTTCTGCATTGATGCAGCACATTTTTATTCTCCATAAGATTTTCCAAGCATCATTTGTTGTTAACCCTCTTAGTCTTAGTAGTTTGTTTTATCGGAATAAAAGTTGCGATGAAAATGTAAAAATTGACATCTAAATCATATGAGACTCCTTTCAAAGCTGATATATGTTTTAGATCAATATTGTGGTGTATTAAACATTTATCAGTTAAAGAAAATAATTTAAATACATTTTGTTGTGTGCTTATCAAAAAAATTAAAATGCATACTAGTTCCACATTTTTTAGCTCCTATGATAATGAAGTGTGGAAGCCTTTTGGTTTTTCCTTCATCCTCTATTGCCCTGTATTCGCCAATGGCCTTTGAGTGGGAATATCCTAAGAAAGGCGGGCAAAATCAAGGTTACCATACTTTTTTCAAAAAAGAAGAATTAGTCTTATTTTTCTGTAATAAATATCAAACTTAGCAACAATGTGTTTCTTGGAACAACATGCTGCTTGTAATAAGTCAAATTTCTTGTTGGCTATGAATACTAAAATTCACTGTATTTGATATTTCCTTAAAGATGAAAAAAATGGTGCTGCTGTAAGGATTCAATGAGAAATTGGCTGAGATAGAAGTTACTTGTCTGTAAAATAATACTTGCCAATAACTTTCTTCAAAAAACGAACATTAATACATATAAATCCAATTATGCCAATAGAAAATAGTATTACAACTTGTTTAGACTTCATTTTTACACTAAACAAGAGGCAAGTAAGAATGGGTAGGAAATGTTATTAATTCTACAGCTTTACAACCGAAAATGAATTACAAAGATCAACACTGACCAAACAGGAAAGAATAAAAATAAATCGATCAGTTTTATTATTTCAAACGTCTGCCTTTTGAAACTGCGAAATGAACTGTTTGCATGTCACACAATCCAAAAGTTGGTAAACATTTGACAATAAGAATGGTGATCATCCCTCTATGAAAAACATAAATATCAGGGAGCTTCATAACATACTATTAGCAGTGTCCCCTTTAAGGTCATCTGTTCTATCAATCAGATGAATTGTTTCGAGTCACCTCATGCGACCTTAAGTGCTGGCTTATTCACACTGCACAGGACAGCAGGTTCTGCGAGCTAATGGATAACCATCTAATTTTTCTGTTCCAAAGTGAAGTTGAACTTTTCAACTTAGACTAGTGTTCAAAATACCCGTGATGGCAAAAAAGTTACCTTTAGTTTGCTGAAGTGGCTACCATTACCACAGGTAACAAACAAAGTATTACTAGTGGTGAATTTTGTCTTTGAGTAATTTGAAAAATTCGAGTTAAATGTTCACACTGGTCTGAGACAGGGAAAGGAACCAAATTCCATTGTTTCCTATTGAGCTGGCCCATTTCCTGTACCTTTCCCGGTCCCCTTACCGTAAAGCGTGAAGGAGCCATGAGATCGGTAAATTTTGTATTTATCATAATAGGTCTATGCTATGCTTCTAAGGATGATTATTACCATTTATGACTTGAGCTCAATTACTTTTTATTTGTTCACAGATAATCACTATGTTGTGCAGGGAAACCAACCTTATGAGTAACTATAATAAAAATTACAGATGAACTTTCACCTCAAAGAGTACCTGGAAATGCGACCAGCGCTTTAGCAGTCAGGATTATGTTTACTACCACCAAACTCTGGAAAAGAAGAATTTTTTTTGGGTCTAAACCTTATATTTTTGCAACCCCCAAAAAAGCTAATAATGTGTTCTGCAATTAATTTTGATTCCAGAGACTCTGCTTTTGGAGCAATTCTAAAGAAGAGATTCCATGAATAATCGGATTATATGATACCGATAGAAACCTTTACTTCTGGATACCGGAGAAAATGCTCTGTGAACAATTACTATGAAGATATATATCCTTTTTCACAAAAAAAACTAACTGTTGCCGTGATTTTATTTATCTAAAATAGTCCCTTTTGCTCACTGGGCAACTTGATTCGGAATCAAACCAAATTTTTAATTTTGGTTTTTCTGAGTTATGATTGACCATTAAATCATCAAATATACAAACTGACACCCACTGTAAATGACAAAAATTAAGTTTTATTGTTTGATCAACACCATTGTTTTACTTATTTCCATATCTTTAAGTTATCACGGTGGATTGTCCAAAGACAGTCAGACAAAAATAGTACAAAAAGTGCTGTTACATTATTCATTATCAAGGATGTAATGTCCATGGAAATGTTCTGTTTACCAATCTAAAGAAGTTTAAACTATGAGGTCTAAAATAATTTATTAGTATATCCCTTGTTGCATTTGACATAAAACTGTACTGTTTCCCTGTGTTTGACTTCTTTCTAGAAACAGTTTTCCTACCAAAATAACGTTTTATGCCCAGAAATGTCTCGATTTCTTTTAATATTTTGTAAGGATTTTCACTCAAATCTTTATTTTCAATCAAGAGGAAAGATTCCAATGAGTAGAACTGCAGCCATATTTTCAAATTATCATCATAGCTGCTTGCTTGCACGGGCTCATAGCTGTTGTTGATCTGGAAGAAAAGAAAACAAGGCTTGTTTTGCAATCACCATTTTGTACTGGGATGACCATCTAATTTTTCTGTTCTATATAAAGTGAAGTTGAACTTGTCAAATTAGACTGGTGTTCAAAATACCCGTGGTGGCAAAAGAAGTTGTCTTCAGTTTACTGAAGTGGCTACAATTACTACAGTTAAGCAACATAAAGTATTACTAGTGCCAGTAGTGGTGACTTTTGCATTCGAGTAATTTGACAAATTCGGATTCACTTCAAAACGGAAATTATGAAAAACTGGGTTCAAGTGGAAGTGAATGTCAGTAATCAAAAGGTGCAGAGGTAGTTGAGTTGTACTATAAATGATTCCTTCTTGCTTTGTTGAAAAATATAATATTTGGACTTTCAAGAATGCAAAATATTGCTGCTCCAATATGGTGTTGTTGTTACGCTAGAAGGATTTAAATTATGATATTACTCACGTGTGACGACTTCATTTTAAGATAGATAATTGTTCATATGTGTTAATTTTTTCAAAAACCGTACAACTTTTGAAATTTCCAATATGTACGAAACGAACAATACAGTAAAAATGTGAAATTACATCGTGGAATATTACCGATTTACTGTTAGGTAAAAACACCAACTCGTCCAATGTGTGGTCTTCTTCTCTCATGTACCGCCGTTTAGACAATACCTTTTTCTGCAACAAAATTCATTCAAAATTAGAACATAAGCAATTTAGCAAAAGTTGATGTTTGATGACTTTCCAGTAATTCAGATTGCATACTTTTAAATGTCTCCTATATCAGATATCAAACAAGGAAACAAACTAATTCCAGGTTTACTGTCTTGAGGTTTCTAAATAATAAGAACCTTGCCAGAACAACGTCACGTCATTCAATCAAAACGAAGAGATTACATATGTGAAATTAATTAAGCTAGATCTTCAACTAAAGCAATTACTTAACAAAACATAGCAATTTCCAAAGAAAAAAAGCATGTCAGTGAAATAAACCTTAAGTTTAGTTGAAGTCACTGATGCCCGAAATTTGTTATTTGAATCTTTTAAGATGACACTACGAGTATTTATAGTAATTCTGCTGCACTGCAAATAGCATTTATATACGTCAGAATGGCTGAGAGTAGTGCATTAAAATTTTCATTCATAGATCAAAGCACCAACTCTAAGCTGGCAGTAGGCAATTTTTCCTATTAAATGCTGAAAGAAAAGCTTGAAAAAGCTTTATTGTCACATATATGAATAGTTTCCCTATTTTAGAGATTAAATTTGGAAATTTTTAACTATTCAGTTTCAGCAATCCAAAGTAGAATTAGGTAATTTAATATTGATGAAATCATGATGGTGGGTGTAATCTATTGTTTAAAGTGTACCTTAATTTTTTGAACATAGAGTTGAACCTTATCTAGGTTGAGCATGTCATTATATTATCTCCCAAATGAATATAAAAACAATAGTCATGCTTTGTGACCCTATTCATGTGATTTAAGTAATTTAATGGACAAAATAACTGTTTGCCAATGAACAATAAAGCACTTGCCCTTCAGGCTCTGTGGTGTATTCTTTATTAACAGATTTCTGTCTGTTAAATCTTATGTATGTTAATTCTGATTGATTGTAAGAATGCTTGTAAGTCTTCTTTATTTTCTGCAGTAATTTAATGAACAATTTTGTTTTTTGTTTTTGGACCATTGTCAAAGCTATGGCATGAAGGCTCAATGATAGGGTACAAAGTCACTTGGTGATTTGCAGCAGACACACTAGACTGCCTGAAAAGAGAACATTTGGAATACTTCAAAGTTTCAAAACAAAACTTAATTTTGGCTCACAAAATTCAACTCACTTATAGTATCCTTGGAAAATATTCTCTAAATATTGCTTGTGTACCAGGCTGTGGCTGTGGCGATGTCAATGCTTCGATGCCTTCCTCAAATCCGCAGTGAAGAGGAAGAGGAGGTAATACAATCCCTTTCATACTCAAACAGACACCTCGAACTGGAGCTCTGTGCCTGGAGCCGGTCCAGGTGATTCGGGCATTGCCCTGATCCGTGCACACGATGGTGTGGGCTCGAGAACATTGCCCGAATGATCGCTAAGTATCCTTCCACTGAATATGTACTTGTTTCTTCTGAGTTACAAGGGGCAATCTTCTACAAAATTCTTGTTCATTGTGGAACTTACATTGAAGTTGTAGTCACTGTGAATCCTATCCACTGGATCTCTGAGCATCACCAGAAATTTCATCTTCGGTCCTAATGATTCATAGATTCGCTCTGGAACCTGCGGCCGGTTCCAGTAATCTGCAGACTTGAGAAAAACTGAATGGTGAGGATTTAACACCGTATAGGTAGAGCATCCATTTCTGACTGTTTTCGATAGTCGAAAATGGCAAAAAAATGCATGCTATCTCTTTACTTGCTGTTATAAAATCTGTGAATATCTCAGCCATCCTCAGATGTAGTGTAAAAATTAAGATGTAGTTAGGGTCTCTCCTTTATGAAGTATTTTTCCACAATATCATTTTGTAGAGAAATGCCCACATTTTTGCAAATTCATTCCAAATATTAATTTCTCTTAGACCACCATTGTAAAACTCAGTCAGAAATGATTGACACCATTGAAAACAGTCAGAAATTGATGCTCTACCTACAGGGTGTTTAAGTGAAATGTGTTCGATGTGAAAATCACAAATTTTACACTATATTTGAATTTTGCAAAATAGTAAGGTGTTTCCATTAGTCAACATTTATTTTATTTCACATGTTTTTAACTTTAAACAAGAATGTCCTCCTGCGTGACCACAGGATGGGTACCGCCCGCGGCGTATCCTGTTCTAAGGGGGCTACCCCTATCCTTTCCTGGCGGGGGGGGGGCAGGACAGGATAGGGGTACCCCTTCCCCAAAGAGAGGACCTAGGACCAGAGGCTATGAGGTACTACCCGGAAAAGACATGAGACCACAGACCAGGGAAGGAACCTTGGACCAGAGGCCAAGGGTACCCCAGAAAGGACCTGGGACCAGAGGCCATGGGGTACCCCCAAGAAAGGACATGGGACCAAAGACCAGGGAAGGAATCTGGGACAAGAGGCCATGGGGTACCCCCTAACCCCTTGAACAGATACATACGTGTGAAAATATAACCTCCCGTCGTACTACGTACGAGGGTGGTAAAAATAATAAAAACATAATCATACAGTTTTAGAAAAAAAAGATATTTGTGTGAAATGGCCCATTTTTCTGTAAAATTAGGGCAGACGCCAATATTTTGAGGGGCCTATTGCAAAAGATTCTCAATGAATAATGCATGTAACACATTGTACCTTTTCGAACGTTAGTTGATGCGGGTTTGTTTTGGACATAAGAGATCGGTAATAATCTAATCCTTTTTGGAAACCGAATTCTGAATCAAAGAAGTGTGGTTCTTTTCCCTTTTGTCCTTTCAAAGACGGATGTGACCGCAAATACCGTGACAGTGAAGCTGAAAAGAGACAAGAGTCTTACATAAATCATGTTCGGAAGTGAAGCGAACTGTATATTTTAGTCTCGAAAGAACTTTCATTTCTTGAGAGTAAAATCAATGCCATTACCATGGGGCTTATTCATGCATGCCATTGATAATTATACAACACCTATACAAGACATCCTTCCATTAACATTACGAGGCAATACTGACCACAGTCCCCATCCCTATTTTGTGTTTATCTTTACTGTTCTTTGCAGACTTGCTGACCACGCTAAACCAGACCTAACGGTGGGAGAGGGGTGTCTACTTCACGAATCACCCTCCCACTGGTCCTTCCTGCGTAGTTTTTCTCAGGGGGAAGGAGGGGGACAGGGGAACAGGTCATCTATCTACCTGGTTTGGAAGTAGGGACCAGGGTACCTAGGTGGGGAAGGGCAGGGGGAGTGCGGTTTAGTGGGTACTCCCCTGAACAGAATGACAGACAGCTGTGAACACAATACCTTCCCTTGTGCTACGTACGTGGTCAGTAATAATGTATTTTTAAATTCATAAATTTCCATTGACTTGTATTGATTATTCCCGTACATAGTTTGACGGTTGACACAACTGTTTAATGTCACCAGATCTCTATTGCAATAGATGCCTTTCTACTAAATGAAAATAATACATGTTTACTTGTTCCACATTTTTAGCTCCTATGATAATGTGGAAGTCTTTCGGTTTTTCCTGCATCTTCGGTATCATTCTGTTGACGGTGGTATTCTTCTTTTGACCTGTATTCATCAATATCCTTCAATTGGGGAGATCCTGAGAGTCAAAGGCAAAATACAGAATGTTCTTAATGAGATAGGAATTTGTGTTATTTCTCTCCAAATACGAATATTTCTGTCAGTCAACCCTAAACTGACATGCGCTCATCACATTTGGTTTTTTTTCGCTGAAAAGATCTCAAGAAAAAACAAGAAAGTCTTCCTGCTGACCCTGAAGGAATATCACCAATTTCTGATGCAGCCTCCACTGGTGACCTTAAAAGTAATTCTTGCAATAAAATTGCGTATATTAGTTTTTGTAATCCAAGTCATGTGACCATATTTCAAGTTTTCAATGACAAAAACAAGCACATGCTGTGAAAATGCTGACTAATGGCCAATCAGTAATTCTGAAAACTAAAATTTTCTTCAGTAATTTCTGACAAGGTGTCAGAAATTATTGACTCTGATGGGTTTTACAATGGTAACATTAGCAGAGTCAGAAATTACTGATGGATAAAACCTGTTTGAACTAGTTTGGACTAGTTTGTCATCAGTTGTTAGAAATTACTAATCAATAAAAAAGATGTGGTCAAACAAAATTTAAATTTTCTTTGATTCCCTACACAGTTAACTTTCAATAGTATAAGGTGCGCGAAGTGCCTACCTTTTGTCAGTGTAAAGAGAGTAACTAGGAAGTGAGTTAACATGCGTTTATTCTACTCTGGCTCTACTATTGGTGCGCTCTATATATAGAGGTTATCTTGGCCAGCTATAGGCTGTGCTGGTCTTACTCGGGGTGTAGGCGGAGCCTGCCCTGTGTGTGCTAAGGCACATGTTGTACCCTGCAATAGTACAAATTCTTATTGCACAAACCTTTCAAACTATGTAATAATTTTCCAAGTGGATTCTGAGGCTGTACCCTACATGGGGACATTATAAGTTGCCTCACGAGCTGCCGGGGGGTATCAGTTTTACCTATGAGGGATGTCTTTTTGCCTTTTACCCCTCGAGCCTGAAGGGCAAGGGGGGTAAATGACAAAAAGACATCCCAAGTAGGTAAAACTGATACCCCCCAAGGTGAGTGAGGCAACGATTTTATCCTATGAACAGCATTTTAGCAAGAAATATTTCAAAAAACTTACAAGATCTACTCCATCTTGCTCGTCAAGCTGTTTGTTTACATTTGAATGCCTAGGCATGCATTGCTCATTACTCAGACCCCCCTATAGGAATGGCATGAAAATCCCAGGTCACTCATTGGCTGAGATGTACGTGGCTAGCTGTGACGTCATTTGTTGTTGTCATGTGATCAAAAAGAAGGCCACTCATTGGCTATGTGAATCACATTTGCCAGTATAGGGGGGTCCAAGTAATGAGCAATGCCTAGGCATTCCAAATGTAAACAAACAGCTGACGAGCAAGGAGAGAGCAAGATGGTGGATAAAATTGATACCCCCTGCTCTGTGTCTTGTTGCTATTGACAATGGAGGGTATCAATTTTAACCACCTTACGGAGCAGGGGGTATCAAATTTACCTTCCTGTGTCTCTATGAGAGTTTAACATTGCGCCGCCGCTGTAATAGGATAATGCATTAATATAAGCGTTTCTGATGCGGCGACATTTCTACTTGAAAACAATGACATTGTTTTAGATTACACCACTTTCAGCCATTTTCCCTCGAGATGTCCCGAATGGCGGGCTCTTTTCTATGACCTCAAATTTGAGCCTTTGACATACCCCACTCCTAGCCCCCAGGAAACGATGACTTCGAATTTGAGTCTCGGACAATACTCTCCATCCTAATTAATTAGCACAAGTGTCATCTCACTAGGGGTTTTCGTTTTCAACCTAATCCTGGCAGATCTGTCAACTTGTGTTAAATAATTAACAAAACTTAAAAGTTAAGGTCAAAATTGATATTTTCAATTGATTTTTTGCTGACCAGATTTAAATAATTCTGTATAAAATTGGCATATACTTGCAGCCAAGGAATTTACTATTAAGATTTCATATTTTAAACTTGAATTACTATTAAATAAAAACATGAACTTAAACTTTTAACATAATGTTGCCAGAATAAGGTTGAGGACGAAAACCTCGACTTGAACACCAGTCATGGGGTATCACGTCGCTTCTAACTTTAAGACATCTGACAGTGGCAGGTTTATATTGATTAAATTTTTCGAAATAATTTTTACAAAATGCCTTCTATAAATCGTCTAAATTGTTACCACTTCCCGTGATCCAGAAGTGAACATTTCAACATTTCATCGGAAAAAATTTCTAATCATGACAATTATTTCCTATGCTCTATTGACAAGTAAATTTGAAAATCCAAGTTTAAACCAGAACTACGAGAGGAACTCTCGGGTAACCTGGTGACACAGAAAATAATTTGTACGTAAAATAACACTTACCAGTGGTTTCCTTAAGAAAATATCCATAAAAAGTTAAAATAATTATTCCAATAGACAAAAGTATCACAACTGTTTTACAGTTCATGTTATATCCGGATTCTGAGCTTTCTATGAACTATGTATTTATCCTGAATAAAGAAATAGTCAAACCACTTAAAGTTTGCTTTTGTATAACTTTATTCTTCACAGCAAACAAACTACAGCTTTAACAAGAGTCAAAGTGTAAATCTTAGTATTAAAATCTAAGGAGCCCAGCAGGGCTCATCCCTTATATACTGTTGGACTACAGCTTCATCACAATGAGCTCCTCCTACTATGAGCTCATGTCTGGCACAACAAGTTAATTATAGGTTTTATTTATGTACAGGTTCAACAACTAGTGCAACAAGTTCATGGTCAAATTTATTATATAACATGCCCTGGGGTTATAAAATTTATGGGAATAAATTAAATGAACTTGTTTTACTACAAAATCTAAATTTATAAAATACACACATAAATACAATTTCATAAATAAAGCAATTCCCAATTAATACATGTATAAATATAAGAATAAATACAATTCAAATAAATACAGTAAAATTCATGTATAAATATAAGTAACAAATTAGCACCAAGTAATTTTCTGGCCAATCAGCCAGTAATTATGAGGCTGAACAAGTGGAACTCTTCTGTGCTGAAGGTCAGATTTGTTTAGTTCCACCATTATTGTCAGTTGTGTTTTTAAGTGTCTAATTTCATCTTCTTCATTTTGCTGCATATTGTTTTTATTTGCTGGATTATTTTCTTGTACAATCACTTGGATTATGACTCAACAACCCAAGATTAGGATCATTGGCAGCCCAGCTACCTGGTTGAATCAGCTTCCACCAAATCATGGTAAGTCCCCTTTTTCTTGGTTTTGAATTTAAACCGTTCGGTGCGGCGCTGTGCGGCGATAGCGGGGGGAGTGCGGCAGTCGAGCTTTCTGTGCGGCGATAGTTATGTTTACATAGCCGCACTCCTCTTAGGAATTGGGTTAACCATGGTAACACCTGGATCCAGGGATCAAGTGTGCGGCACTGGATCCCGGTGCGGCGATGGTGCCTAGAGTGCGGCGATAGTTATAAGTTGTGCGGCGACAGCGTGTCTTCTTGGCGAAGCTGTTTGTTTACATTAGAAGGTCAGGGCAGGTAATTGGGTTACCAAGGTCACTAGGATCTTTGGTGCGGCGCTGGATCAATGTGCGGCGACAGTGCATAGAGTGCGGCGATCATCAAAAGTTGTGCGGCGATAGTCAGTGCGGAGTGCGGTGCCAGTTTTTGATTGATGACTTGATATCTTGTAGATCCTGGACCACTGCCACTCCAGATGATGCTGAGGGGGTACCTTGATGCAGAACTGGACAAGCTGACTCAGTTCCCTGACTACCTTGAAGTCTTGGTGTTGGACACCACACCACCACCACCTGCTGCAGATCCTCAGGCTGGAACTAGTCAGGACCAGTCACAAGCTTCTTCTGAGCCACCCAGCAAAAGAACAAGGAAGCAGACAGGGGCCAAGCAACCTAGGGCCTTGCAAAAGAAAATCATGAGTGAACCTGTCACAGAGGGGAAGCCACCCATCCCCATGGAAAGGATGAGAGGAGTGGGACAGTCCCAGGCAGAGCAATACAACTTAAATGACATGAAGGAGGTGGTGG
>JBCAUG010554284.1:0-14686 GCA_038406175.1 Haplosyllis leylae | reverse complement strand
TTTTAACATGCTCAAAATATATAGAACACATACACTGGAGAATTTTTCGTGTCTTAGCGTCATACATATAATGATATTTAAAGGTGTTTTCTGAGGAGGGGAAACGATATTAGCTAAATGAAGAAAAAAGCTGAAAAAGCTATCTTTCTGAAGAGATGGCTTTCATTTTTGCTGTAACACATAAGTAACTGCTTATTTGAAGCCAAGAGCAGATAACCCAAAACCTTATATCTTTCTCAACGAGGCCACAATGTCTGCATAGAAATAGGTTATTGGAAACACTGATAGAGTGTAGGTGGAAATTTTCAAGTAAAGATCCTCATAACCATTACTTCATCATAACTGCAAGACAAGCTTGAGAATTTTCCTCATTCCGGGTCACATTGTTTTCCACACACGTCTTAAGGCCCGTTCAAATCAAGTGAAAGCGACATTTTTCTACGATGTCTGTCAAATTTGCCTTTGGTCATTTTCGCTTTTATTTCATTATTTTCTCTTTTTATTCCAATTTCGCTCGGTGTAAATAGACTATTTAAGAGATTATTAACACCTATGAAATCAATTGAACTTTTAGAGCTTTTATAGATTCATGTAATTTTGACCTGATCTATTTGCAGTTTTCACTGTTCTTTGTGTGTAACGGTAGGTAAACCAATGTCTGGGAGGGCGCCTAACCCCTTACTTTGATAAAAATTCAAAAACAAACTCATACAACAAAAGACGTTTTGGTTGGCATGTGGGTACAGCCGAAACTTTTCTTAGTAAATCTTCCACAGCCGTGCCAGATATAAGAAATACACACCGACGCTTCGGTTGGTAACTTGAACTTATAAGAACTCAGGGTATAGAGTCGCTGCCGTCCGCACGAGGTAGTGCGGCGATTTTAGTATTGTTTAAGTCTAGAATGTGAAAACAGGAAAAAAATAATCAAAATTATCGATTGGGTTTACATTGAAAAAGGATGATCAAACAAAAATATTGATATTGATCCCATTGTGAAGAATAACAAATCAGATAGAATGTCAATTTCATGCGTATTTTAATTACTTTCAGACAATTAACGTTTTAATGTTTGTGTTTTAATGTTATAAAACGATTTAATTTCCCAGATAATTTGATTTCAGAGTGATGAATTGATTTTACCAAAAATCTAGAAAGTCCTCCTCCCTGACCACAAGAGGCGTACTGTACAAGTACAAGTACTCGCTCTTCTGTACAGGGGGCGTACCCCAGTCCCAGCCTGTGGGTACCCCAGTTTCAGCCAGGGGGTACCCCCTTGTGGACAGACAGAGAGACGGTTGTGAAAATATTACCTTCCCGTCGTACTACGTACGCGGGCGGTCAAAATTGTGAAACTTGGGTCTACGACTGCCTGAAACTGTGTTGCAATTGAAACACTTTTGCGTTCGGAATGATTGAGTAATGGATATAATTGGCCCATTAGTCATTACTGCAAACGTAAAGTGTTTAAAAAATTTCGGATCTTTTTATAGTTTAATTTCAGAAAGTTTCTGAGAATTCCGTTATAAATCACATGACAATCTACCCGTAGCAGTTTACTTTTCTCATGCAATGGAGGATGGAGTTGAATAGTTACAGTCAGAAATGAACCTCTCTGTATGTATGAACAGCAACGTCTTATTCAGAGTTGTACCTCTGAGTACCTTCAACTGATACGCAAATGGAATTTCTTTCAAGTTTAACTATGAATTCACCACTTAAATTGCTTTCTTGCGAGACTCTTGGGAAACTCCGAAGTTATAAATAGAATCGAGAGGAAATAATTCTTTCATACTTTAAAATATTTAACGTGTGATTGCCTTTCAAAATGTAATGTACTTACAGCTAGTAGATGATCCATGTTTCCTTGTTGATGTCAAAATAAGTGGAGGAAAGATGGTCACTGTTGTCTGCCGTATTTCTTGGCTAACTTGTGTGGATCCACTTTTGACCTTCCACCTCCCATTCACAGTTCTTGCATTTCAGTCTCTGTACTTTGTGGTCATTGGTTTCATCAAGCGTACCATTGATTTTTTCCAAATTGCAGAAGACATGGACCAAGGGATTCCGAAGTTCATTGATGAACATTGAAACTGACAACATGTGACATTTGCTCAATGCAGTGAGCTTCAATTAGTACTTGAGCACACAAGCGGCTCATTTTACTGTGTGTATTATCACGCTTTATGGAACATGTTGATTATCCATATTGACTCTTTTGCGTGATGCATTACTTTGCACCATCCATAGAGGATCCTATTTCCAAGAAATTCAGTGTTTTTAGAAATGCAAATGGGAATCCTATCAGTCACTGAATGAATTTGAGTAAACCCTACATAAAAGTTTGTTTTGTATAATTTGACATGTCAACAGACAATGCATTCATTCTTCTGAGAATGATTGATAATCTCTGTGTCACAGCACATTTCATTGCTCGGACCCACTGCGGAGTTCCCGTCAAATCCTTATGAACTGGATATCAATTACACGCACTGTTTTGGTACATTATGACCTTCAGTTTCCATTCCCATAATTTCTAAATGGATCTATGGTATTTATGATATTTCTTCACACAGACCGAAATTGAGAAGTTGTTGAATACAGTACAGCACATTTTAGCTGGATATTTTTGTCTGTTTGGGGGACATTGCTAGCTTTTTCTTTTGGAATCTGGAAATTCAAACACCAAAGCTTTTCATCGTCTACATTTAGCAGTGTGTGCCACTAAGCGATTTTCGATACTTGGTGAAGTAAGCCCAATTGCCTCATTGTTGTCAGTCTTCGGTAGATCTCTGCTGAAGTTATTACCGCCCGCGTACGCAGATCGGATTTTGTATCACAATTGAAATTTGATCGATGCAAGTCAATAGATAGCAGCATTGGTTTCATATTTGGGATAGAAAAAATGTTGAAAGCTAGGAGATGGCGAGCCAATTTTGTGTGATAGTGTAATTTCTTCTATCTCACAGTATTAACTTTTCATTTTATTCAACATTTTATATTCCATCGCAAAAAATATTTTCCCTGCAATTTCTTCAGAACAGATACTGCCACTAGTAAAGGTCCAAAAATATCATTTTTAATTGTGATACAAAATTCGATCTGGTAGTACGGCGGAAAAGGTAATAATTTCAGTTGGTCTGTCCAGGGGGGGGGGGGGGAGGTCCAATTGAAATACGATTTTTTTCTCATTGCCTAGAATTAGACTCCGTTCAGAGTCTTCATACCCCAAACGTTTGCATTCTCGGGAAAATATTTCTGGCTACTGCCAAGTAATGTATCTTGCTTTGCGGGGAAACACCTTCTTTAATGTTTTAATAAAGTTTGTCACGGTAAGATACAGAAGTTAATACGAAGGAAGTCTGAAACAATACGACGATAAATATTATAAACATTAAATACCAAATTTCTAACAATAAAAATTAGGCTTCAAACTATCCTCAAAAACAAGAAAGACCTTGTTACTTGTTAATCATCAAGACTGACCCCAGCCAGACGGGCAGGGTGGGCCTCTTTCCTGACTTGTCCTTCCTTCGATCCTTCCTGTCTGGTCCTTCTGGGGAAGGGGTGGGTCCCTTCCCTACCTGACGGGGGGGGGGGGAAGCATCCGAACACCCGCCCCGCCCCCTCCGTGGACAGACAACCACGACTGAATATATTACCTTCCCTCGTACTTGGTACGTGGTCGAAAAGATGAGAACAACATTAAAAGTCTTCATAACTTAGTTGCAACAATGGTAATGTTTGTCACTATTGTACTGCGTCTAGACAGACCATTAAGGGAAATGATCTGAACACCAACACACGCTCAGTAGCGGATGCATGGACGGTTAAACAGAAATCCATTAAACTTGTCATAGAAATTGGCTAGAATCAATAAAACCGTATTGAAGAATGAGTTTTTCCCCTTGCAGCCCCCAGAAATTGCTCATGCAATAATAGCCGATGGCTTTCGACAAGCGCCGAGAAACCAAATTTTCTTCGACTTTTCAGACTTTTTTGAAATATAGCAGGGTTGGTATTGGCGGATTTTCATGCATTTTTTGGGAAAAATTGGCCAAATAATAGGTTGGCGACCCCCCTGCGGGATTGGCGCCCCCTCTGGGAAATCCTGGATCCGCCACTGGTCGCTCAGTCTACGTGAAATCCTGGATCTGCCCCTGCACAATAAAGATTGCTGCCACAGGTCGCTTGATGCTTGAACTTATACAGACACAGAAGAATTCTCATGGTTCTTTTTTCCGAAAATGTTGGTAAAATCCCAACATTTTCCGCACACCTCATGTGATGACTTCATGACTGTAATTAGAAACAAGACGTGTGCTAAATATATTGATGTCATCAGGTCAACCTCTGGAATGAACCAATGAAAAATAAGAGAATTAGGCAACTCCGCCACATGGGTCGGTGATGTTTTCGGAATATAATCGTGTGAACAAGACAAAACATTTTCATCAAGTTTTAACTCTACGAAACTGTTAAGGTAAGGAAAACGGTCCGAAAGTCAAAGAGCAGCTACGTATCATCTAGAAATTTCAAAGATAACAAATTGGAGTTAAATGGAAAGTGATGACCAGAGTACTGGTATATACATGAATTTCAGGCTGTTCAATCATGTGACTTTCTATCCAAGAATTATTCTGGTCATTGATGCATTGATGTCCACGATGTCAGTCAATGAATGAAAATCCAGAGTCGATAAACGTTACTGGGTTTGTGCCTGTGAAACGTTTTAAGATATCCCCCCGTACACCCTGTCGGAAAATCAGACTTGCCTGATTTCGACCCCCCCCCCCTCCACCTCTTGATTTCAGATACCCTCCCCTAAATTCCTCCCAATTATCGGTATTGTGATACATTGCACACATGGTGGCAGATGAACTTGTCCAGACATTGACAGTAACAGACGCATTTTTGAAAAAAATCATCTGGAACCGTCAATGAGGTCTGTAAATTTTTAAGATGTCGATATTAATTCCTGCCAATTATCAGTATTGTGATACATTGCTCATGTGGTGGCAGATTAACTTTTTTACAGATGTTGGTATTTACAAATGTCATTGACAGTTACATTTGACGACATTGCTGCACCCATGTATGACGACACAATAATTGCCAATTTTATCTTTGTCATCACATTTGTTGACGCCATGAAAAGTGCAAAACGTTGTCGTCAATGCCGCACGGTTCCTAAATGAGACTGAAAGAAGCATTGAAATCTTGTTTATAACGGGGTTTTTTTTTCATGCACAGAAAATGGCTGAAGCTGACAAAAGTCCGGAGGATGAGACAGAGAGTCCGAAACACAAGCAAACCCTTCTGACCCAGAATACAACACCCGAAACAGGTGAGAGATATTTAAACACCCAAGGATAGACCACCTATTGCCTCATCATTACAAGTTTTTCCTATCAATTGCGTCTTCTCAATTAACAATTAGTTCTCCTGTCTCAGTGATTGTTGTGATTTTTGTGGAAAGATCTTTAACTGTCCCGTGAGCTCATTGACCTGCGTGATTTATAGAAAAAGATACTAATGACGTGTGAGTGGACAATTGCGTTGAAAAACGATTTGAAATCACTTTTGACTTGTGATAGGGGCAAACATGGTAGAAGAGGTGCAGCATAGATTAAGACACAGCACTGTCTTCATTGAACAGGAGAATCTGAATGAACCTCAGAAATCGGAGAAAAAACTGCCAGAATATTTTGCAGATGTAACGGAAACAAAAGCAATCTTAGTGGAAGGGCTCAACGTAAAAACCGACCAGGAGATGGTAGAACTTTTCTTCGAGAACACAAAACGGTCAGGTGGTGGAGACATTACAGAGATCCAAATGAACCAAGGATTGGGCAGTGCAGTCATCTGGTTTGCAGAATCTGCTGGTGAGAAACTAACACAAGTCAATTTATATTTAATCGAATTTTAATGCAATGCAGATATTAGGATTTACGAGCGATTATACACCTGCGTTGTCTCATTTTTCGACAGGAAGGCATAATGTTGGTCAAGAATTTCTGTGTGATTTATAAAACACCACGAAAGACTGGGAAGACATGTAAAATATGTTCGAACAATCTCTGCAATGTTTGTGTTTCAGCTGCGAGTAGAGTGCTCCAGAAAGGCCCATTGACTTTATGTGGAAGCATGTTGAATATCCAACCATATTGGGCATACCCCATGGTAAAGGTATCTGGTGTCAGTGCAAACATTCCAGAGGAGATGCTGGAACTATTCTTTGAAAGTTCCAAACGATCTGGTGGTGGAGACATAAGAAATATCGACATGTTCTCATCAAAAAAGGCTGCCATAATTACCTTTGAAGAAAGTGAAGGTATGTTCAAAATTTGAATAGAGCACCAATATTTAGCAGAGGTTGGGGCCAATTTTGACTTTAGATACCAAATGTACAGAGCAGATACATTCTAGTTTTTCACGGTAAGCAATTCTGTTAGATCTGGAAGTTGACCTTCACTCTTTGCTTTTCTAGGTGTCAACTATTTTATGAAGTATACACATCCCTTAAGTAACCCTTACCTATAAAATTTAAATTATGATAGTTCTTAAAAATTGTATTTTTATATCTGTCAGATTTGCTTACCGTGAAAACCCCCGAGTGTGGGTCATTTTTATTTTCGTAACTAAATCATTAGTATTGAGTGAACGTATGTAGCAGGGTTGGAAAAATATTGTAAATTTATTATTGGAATGTTATTTCAGTTGCTGACAGAGTTGTGAAAAGAGGGTCTTTTACTCTGAATGGATGTGCACTCATAGTTGAACGTTTTTATGGACCAGATCAAACCAACAAACCACTAAGTCCTGAAAAGATAGACACAACATGCGAAACAGGAAACTCGGACAGTCAAGCCGAGATGACAATATCTCCAGAAAGTGGAATATTTGTAGAAGAAAGCAGCTTCAACGAAGAAGACATACAGAGCTCTGGAATACAAGTTACTGGCGTCAACAAAGAAACGTCAAAAGACACATTGAAGATGTTCTTTGAAAACGAAAGAAAATCTGGTGGAGGGGAAGTAAAAGATATTTGGTACGACGATAGCAGTGGAAACTACGGCATCACTTTCTCACTGGGGGCAGGTAAACTTCTTTAATCCTCGCTCCCCCATGCTTTATACATAGCTCTCGCTATACACGTGCTTTGCAATGTACGCGCCAAAAAGCCCTTTGTTCTTGTAACATTCAATCAGCATAATGCATTCAGGTCACGTGACCAATAACATCCAATCAGTGTAATACAAAGTTTGAATTCAATTCAGTTTACTCTAAGATGGCAAAGAAGCAACATCACTTTGTATTCAGAGAATAAACTCGGTTTTAGGCAACCCAAATGCCTTTGTTATTCTTATGGTTATAAAGACAATAACCCAAGGATAAAACACCCCACTCCTACCACCACCCACGCTCCCAAAAGAAAAAAACCTGGTTAACGATTTATCGGATAAAAAGGAATATCACTTCTTTCATATCGTCTATTATTTTGTAAATTACTTTTCGCTGACTGCAAAAAAAAGTGTTATTTCCCTTGGAATGATTAGCTTTAGGACACCGAAATTTTGCACTAACTGACCCAATTTAATTGCTAATTTCACACATCTGCTGGTTTGACACCCGGGAGAGAACTGATTGGTTGGTGTCTGATACCATCTTTCAGCTGATTTTTTATTCGTTCACACATAAATAACAGTCTGTGAAACAGTAATTCTGATCATGTCGTTTCACGCCGCCAGTTTCTAATTAGTAGTTTACTCTTCAGCGAAGATTAACCGGTTTCACGTTCTTCAGTTGCAGATCGCGTGTTGAGTAAGGCGAAGCTTGTTCTTGAAGGGGCCCAGTTAAAAGTTTCAAGGATTCAAACTGTTTCACAAGGTATACAAAATGGCAACCTACTGTATTTTCGTCCTGATATTAGCTGTATGACCGGTTTGTTGTTTCTGTTTTACTCGCGTTCCTTTAAAAAAAAGCTTAACATTTAAATTTAATTATTTCTTCAGTTTTGTTCTGTATTCGTCTTCGGCTTCAAAAATATGGCAATCTATTGAATGAACTATTTTGGTTGTAGTTGCACTTTATTTCTTTTTGATAAAATTGCCGAGGTACTTGTCAGTAGGTATAACTCAGTCCACACCCGGAATGACTCATAATAATTTTGAAAATGTCTAGGTCCACACGAAGAGAGTAAAGTATTTGTACATGGATTAAACCACAACATTTCAAGAGACCGACTGGAACTTCATCTGGAACAGACTGAAGAATACGAAGTTTTGAATGTAGAATATGGACTGGATTCCGAAGTTGTTATGGTGACATTCAGGGATAAAATAGGTACACTATAGCAGCTAATCTGGAATTAAACAGTAGATTACTGGCTTCCATCATCAATAGAATGCGCAAATTAAAACCTCACTTCCAAAAATAAGTTTATACTATGCGTGCACCCCACTTCGTAGGGGGTTTTATGACAAGACGACAAAAGGACATGACGTCAAATAATTAACGCAAGAAATGACAGACAAACAAGCATACAAACAAACGTTCTATCTTTAGTAAAACAGATGTTCGAACTAATCTGTTTTACAAATCAATTGCAATTAAGTCGATGCGGAACAATTGATACCAATATGAATATCATTAGAACATTATTCCTTCAGATCATCGAAGACTATGGAGGACTCTGTCTGGAAAGCCAGTAGAAGGATGCTCGCTATCCTTCAGCAGGGTACCCTGTCCAAGAAGCCTTCAGGTTTCAAACATAGGGAACATCAGTAAAGACAGCCTCTCGGCATATTTTGAGAGCAAGAGAAGTGGCGGATCTGGAATCGTCGAAGTAGTAGTACACAGGGATCAAGATTGTGCAATAGTGAACCTAGAACACCATCAAGGTATGAATAGACTAGACTGCTTATCCCTCTTTTCAAACTTGCAAGTTTTGTTTCATTTTAAGAGAAAAGATATATTAACTCACGAAACTAGACTCTTGCCAGAAAATTTAAATTGTTCAAGGAACTTTTTTTTTAAAGTTGTTGGAGGACATTTGTCCTTTTTGTGGGGCCACGGATACCCCTGTTTTGAACTTCTGGGGACGTCTGTCCACCGGGAGGGGGGGGGGGGTACTCAGATCAATGGGTTTCAAAGCCAGGGTGGATCCCTTGCATACTTTCTCGTATGTGTGATCCTCAGATTTTCGTCTGGTGTGACACCTGCTGACTGTATGGAGGTCAGCATGGTAGCCGAGTCTTTTCGATCCACATACCTGCAGATGTCTCCGCAAGCATTGGTGTAGGTTCGGGACTCGAAGCCATGACCATCCGTGCCGCACGCAATAAACTACTGGCCATTCCAGCTCAAGGAACTTGATTTGTAATCAAAACAAGAATTCCTTTCAATCGAGTTCCAAGCTGTAGTTCCAACGTTACAGTCTGAACAGACAGGCACACATACAGACAGACCTGACTGAAATTATTACCTACCACACACACAAGAATGCCCTTCAGTCGAAGGAGTACCATCCGCATAACACATAGATCACAAAATAATTTACAATTTAAGACAGAAAATTTAGTTTTTAAAATGTGACCATGATGGCCCAAATTGCCACGACCTTTTCAGCAAGTTTGAGTGAAATATAAAAAGTGGAGGTTAGGTCAAATGACATTTTTTAAATTTGACATCGACTCAGGGACCTTCTTACTCAAACTTGACATAAATATGGTTATGAGGTATCTGCACACTGAAAACAAGACAGTCCTCCTGCGTGATAGCAAGTGACATACTGCCCACAGTGTAGCGACTACACCTTGTCCTTTTGTCCTGTTCGAGAACGGGGCAGGGGGGAGGGGGAAAAGTACCCCCTGGTCCTGTCCAGTCACTAGTCCTGTCCGTAGTCCTGCCTGGGGGGGGGTCCCCTGGACAGGACCAAGGGCACCCCCTCCGACATCTTTTGCAATCAGCCACTTGTCGAATATAATGAAAAGTAGCATTAAATTAAAACGAATAAGAATTAATCATCGACTCTCTTAGTTATTTTCCCTTGTTGTTTCTTTGCAGTGGCGAAAAATATTCTGCAGAAAGATAATCATCATTTTGACGGCCATGACTTGAATGTGAGGATTTATCGACAGGAACTAGGGCTCCTCCCGGTCAACTATGACACAAGTCAGCCTTGTGTTCACATTCCGTCCGGCGTCGTCCTGACTGATATAGATCCACATAAAGTTTTCTTCCTAAATACCATTCCAAATGTACTGGGAAAGCTGCATGCAGAAATAAACTGGGAGAACAGTTCTGACACCGAACTTCATGTGTCTTGTACCTTGAGTGAGTATGCGAAAGAAACAGCTAAAGATTGGGTAAACAACATGAGGGAATCAATCGAATTCTTATTGTCAGCCGTCAAAGTAACAAAGAGACAATGCTTGCCCAAGACATGGACAAAAGTACGACAGGAAATCATCAAAATAAGACAACAGAACCGAACAGTGGCCATAGTGGAAAAAGACTGCGAGTTTGTAGTGTACGTAGTTGGTAGAGCCGAAACAGTGAAGGAGGTGTACAGCCTAGTCGACAAAATATGCAACGAAATAGAACAAAGCCTAGAATACATGAAAGACACAATAGAATTAAAAACATTCGAAAAGGCCTTGTTTCAAAAAATAGGAATGGCTGGTAAACTGCAGACGATTTTTCCAAAAGTTACATTAAATTTGAAGGACGAAAACCTTGAAGTGGAAGGACCACCAAACGATCTACTAGGAATACAACGCGAAATGAATAGTTTCCTTAGAAATATAATGACATGGAGATTAAACTTATCTAGGGGTAAAATAAAGGTTCTTACTGTGTTGCAGCAACGGCCAAATCATCCATTTCACAGCAACTTGAAAAATCTACAGACCGTTATCGTCTCGGAAAGAGATGTAGTGATAGTAGCTGGAACGAAGAATGATATGGTAACCTGTAGCAAAGATGTCTTATCTAACATCAAAGAAACAACGTTTGAGGTTTCGCAACAAGAAATAACGGCATTTGAAGGATATGCGTGGGAAAAGTTCTCAAGCTCCCTTGTTCTGAGATATAATGGCACACTTCATGCGGAACTATCACCTGACAAGTCACAAGTCAATCTTGTCGCCTTCGACCGGGATTTCAACGGTGCACTAGAAGAGATTAAAAGCTACATTCAGAAAGCAACTGTTAGAGAGGCAGCTGTAGACATAGATGAATCCTACACAAGAATGTTCTTGCGGTGGGTGAAGGAAGACTTGAAGGAAATAGAGAAGGATTTCGAAAGATATCGCGTAAGTATTGATTCCAGAACAAACGCTGGTTTGATCATCAGGGGAACAGAAGATGGAATAGCAGCAGTTAAAATTAGGATTCAGAGACTAGTGAGCAAGATCATTGTTGGCAACCACACCGTTACGACTCCGGGAATGCCACAATACTTCACACAACAAAAAATGGAGAAAGACTTCATTACGTCACAGGAAAATAAACACCACGTTATAATCCATCCCAAAAAATCTAAATCTGCAAGTCAAATTGCAATAAAGGCAACTCCTATCCAGAAGTCGAAGCCAACTGCTGAAATAGTGAAGCAAGTCACACATTCTTGTGGAGTCGTCATCAAGGTTATGGTTGGAGACATCACTTCACATTCAGTCAATGCCATTGTAAACGCAGCAAACGGTAATCTGTCACATGTCAGTGGGCTTGCAAAGGCCATCGTTGATCAAGGTGAGGTTTGTTAATTTGTTTCTAATCATAAAAACAAGTACGTGTGCTGAAATAAAAATCAAAACACTTATTTGACAACTATTTGTTCATACATACGAATTTCTATTTTGCTGAATATGTAGTAGAAATATTTTAATAGAAAGCGGATTAACTATGGAATTGTTTCAATGGTCTTTCAAACAGGTGGGAAAAGTATTCAAGACGAGTGTGAACAGTACGTCGACGACCACGGGCCTGTGATGGAAGGACATGCAGTACTCACCTCAGCAGGTGATCTTCCCTGCAGAAAGATCATTCATGCTGTCGGTCCAATGTGGAAAGGTGGTACCTGTGGAGAAGAAGACACTCTGTATGACTGTGTTTTCAGTCATATTTTAGGCTTGGTTGGCCAGCAGAACTTCTCATCTGTAGCAATACCTGCCATCAGTTCTGGTGTTTTTGGCTTCCCACCTGTGACATCAGTATCTGTCATAGTAGAAGCCATCAAAAATTTTCTTGATGGGAAATCTGGAACGGGACCTTTGTCTGAGATACATTTACTAGATAGTAGACCACAAATTGGATTCGCATTTGCAGAGGCTATAATTAAGCATTTCAAACTGGACGAGCCTGCGGTTTTTAAATTTACATCACTGAACCCAACCTGGAAATTAAAAACAGGTAGAAGGTCCTTCCAAATTTACTATTTGAAGTAGGACTGAAGCAATTTAGAGATGATTTGCGTGCTTCATAATTTTTCCGTTTCCGAACAAGTATCTAAAATCATATTCATTTTTTTCAGCGTCAAAACACCAAAAATTAACCCTCGAAACCCAGCATGGTTCGTTTAGGACCAAAAGTGGTCTTGATATAATTCTGAAGTCTGGAAACATCGCAGAAGAGCTGGTCAGGCTAAATTTTTTATCAATTGATATAGTCTCTTTGAAAAAATAAAAGATAGGCTGAGCGGGGGGGGGGGGGTATTGCAGCTTACATGGATTCAATGCGCTCTTTAATCAAATGGCATGTTTACACTACATACACTGATAAAAATTTATAATTCCATGAACATTTTTTTCCTATAGGTTGGTATGGTATGTAACACAACAGCAAAGGATCTTAACCTCAACAGTGGAGCAGTGTCAAAATCTATTTTGGACGTCGCCGGACAGACCATCCAGAAGGAAGTGTCTGAACAGTATCCGTGCGGGCTACGGGTAGGAGAACACGTCACAACATCGGCGGGCAACATGAAGTGCAGGCGCATATTCCACGCCGTTCTTGATGCATGGGACGGGGACAATGGAATTGCCCAGGAGGTACGTACAGTTTCGATTTATTTTCTTTCCGAGGATTTAAATTTAACTACTGAATTTGTGATTGCTCTGTGTTCCAAAGGAGAGCAGGTGCATTTTTCTTTCCGGTAGCTCTGGCCAGCTACCACCAGTCCTTTGCTTGAAACTATCCCGCAATCCCACCCATTCCTTAGGGTCGATCACTCCCCTGATTAGCAGGTGACAGTTACATGTGTGCTTGCCATACACTTTTCAGCTAATGCAAAAAGTTGTCAGGGACGCACTCACCTATGCTTCCGAGAAGGGCTTCAAATCCATTGCTTTACCAGCAATGGGAACTGGAAACCTTCATTTCCCCAGAGATGTCGTGGCAGAGATAATGTTTAATTCTGTGATAGAATTCAGCAAAGCGAATGCGGCAACAAGCGTGAAAGATGTGCGGTTCGTTCTGTATGATAAAGACCAATTTACAATTGACGTAAGTGCTTAATATGTATGTTAATATCATCTTTCTTTTTACTTTGATTGGTCAACATGTACTTTTAGCAAAACTGTTCAGTAAAAGAGCATTGGGTGTGTGTTGAAAGCCGAGCGTTATACGTTATTAAGATCGATGTCCGATTTTTTCCAAGCAAGAGACTACTGAAATATTTATAATTAGATTAATCTAGACTAGCTACCTTTCATAAGAATGAAAGAAGGAGTAGCTTGTCTGGAACAGTCAAGTTTACAACAGAACCTAGTCTCTCACTTTCATGGACTAATCTTTCAATTGTTGCAAACTAGATGAATCGGAACAAGTTACTACGTATTTTACTCGTTTGACGTTATTTCTCAGGCGTTTAAACAACAATTAATGACTTTAACCGCAAATCAAAGTGATGAACAAAGTAACACCAATAGAAACCGAAGTGAAAGGAAGGTGTACAAAGTTAGCTCCCCAGATGTCCAGAGTAAGTCAACTTACACATTATCAAAATGTTATTTACTAGTATCACGACACTAAAGATGTGTGTGTATGTTCTTACTGCAACTCAAAATGAAAAATTTAAAAACAGAACGTCCTCTGTGCAGCCATTTTATGGAAGGGTATGCTTTGTGCGTAAACAGCGAATTTCCCAAAGAATGTAAATTATAATGGATATCATCAGGACAAATGTTGTGCTGAGTTACGATATCTGTGTTTTTGTAAAATTTCTTTTCAATTTCTCAAAAGGTCCACCTGCATCCGATCGAGCATACAGTCCGTTTGATAAAATTCTTCCCCGTGGAGCACATTCACTGGTAGCTGAAGGACTTGAGGGGGCCGAAATACAGATCGGTTCTGTTTGGCTTCAATTTGTTCCAGAAGATACAGTGGCTGCAGAAGGTATTGCAAATCGAGATGTGTTGTGGACAATTGAGATATCAAGATTAAAAGGGGTTGCAAGGAACTTGATACATTGATTTTCAGGAATTCATAGTCGTTTGAACAGACAAAAATTAAGGCCTGGTTCACACGTAACGAAATTCAGCCCGATATTTGGCTCGATAACAAATGGGTTGAATGTATTCCTATGGTGCTGTTTACACATGACAATATTACAAAGTGTGAACACCCTCATTTGCTGCCATGCAACCCATCTTGTATATCGGTATCGTTATCGTTACGTGTG
>JBCAUG010554174.1:0-14687 GCA_038406175.1 Haplosyllis leylae | reverse complement strand
TATATATTTCTAGACATTTGTAGGAAATTTACTTAGATGAGACGAAAGTAATGGCATTTGAATTGGTAACACAAAGTGGACAATATTGCCAACTTTGTGTGATACGGGAAAACTCGTCTGTGTAACTTTAGATCTGTCAGATAATCTGACAGAAATGCGTATCGTGAAAAACTAGATTAATGACCACATTTTGATCCGCAAGATTACATTGTGCATATACTATTGACGGTTGAAAAGAAATGCTTTAAAATCAAAATATTGTCAAAATTTTCCAGAAGCGAGGCTGATAGCTGATGGACCGGCGGAATCAACCGAGACTCTTCGAGATCACGATAATGCGTCATGCTTACATGTTAAAGAAAGACAAGGTTTTCATTTGAAACGTATAAACCTGGTCACCTTTCGGCTATTTTATTTCATAAAGTCATATGTGATAATTTTGATAAAAGACTACTTCGTGTAACCTCTGAAATCAAAACAATTGCAGATATTCTGTACAATTCTTAAGGGTACAAAATGCCCCTTCTCACTTCCTCAAACTAACCACAAACAAAATTCCAATGAAGTTTTATTTAGAACTACAATGAAGGAACAATAAAAGTATTACAAATTTTACAGTCTTAAATCATAAATTGTTCTAAGATTAATGTGGACCAGCCAATGGTACGTGCAGAAGAAATATTTCGTCAGCAACAGGTTGTCTATGGAACTGAGACTGGTTATTGCAGGAATTAAGTTCACTTCCTGCGAGGGTGTTAAACTTGTCTACAAGGACATCCGACACCACGATGAAGAAAACCGTTCTTGTCAGGTAAGCAAATTGACCATGTCGCGAAGTAGAGTTAATTTTCATGAAATTAATATTTTCCAAAACCGATGGTAAATTTGTGTTGTTTTGGGCCGATGCAGATCAACTGAAAGTACTGGTAGTGCTTGAAATTACACACTCAGTACCTCTTTTCATCATTACCACTGACAAATTCACAAGCAAAATTATTTCCATCACAAAGATTTTTTCTGCGAATCAGAATGACTACTACGAAAAAAGTCCATGGAATTTTCGTATTATTTGAACCTTTTATCTTGACTTAGTGTTAAATAACCTTCGCCCTCAATGCATTTATCTAACCTTTTGAAAAATAAAATAGTCATTTAAGAAATCAGGAATTGAGCAAACGGTATAATATTTAAACCATGTATCATAAAATCTGTTGAAACTGTACAATTTCAAATTCCACAATGCATTTTGCAGTTTGTGAAAGAGTGTGACCCGGTTTTCTCTGAGTCGTTCTCTGTCAGTGATGATCCCCCTATTGCCTCCTGTGTTGTTCGATGCAACTTCGCCGATTTTCCATGGTCCTTTAAACTGATGATAATCAAAACGAAAGCAGAGGAACCAGATTGGCAGTTGTGTGAGATAGACATTGCGTAATTATTTCTGTACACATGATTTGCAGTTGTCTTCTGAGAAGAAGTAAGATTTCGCACATAATGGGGAAATGGTTTTGTAGGCGTAGTATTTTCTGTCTGGTAATACATTTCGAAGATAAGATCAATTAGTTGAAAATATTACACAAAATTTGTAGTTTGGAGTCGTGAATGCAGAACATTGCCTTATAACTAGTTACGCAGCAACATTAACGAAAGTATATATGTTTCTGCAACAGTGACTAAAAAGTTGAAGAAAATGTGTCAACTCTTGTTTTAAAGTTTGTGTACATAGCACCCAGTATCCATATATAATTTTAATGACCGATACGACTCAACTTTTCTATTTCATTGAGTATTTCTCTCTCCTCCTCCGACAACTCCTTCGACTCCTTCTGTTCTTGACCACTTGATTCCTCTTCCGTTCTCACTGAAAATAGCAGATAGACCAATGTACACGTACATATTGCACAAATATGAAAAATAGAAAAATAGAAAGTAGAAAGTGTGACATCACTTTCTATGTACTCTGTAGTTGTTTATAAATATTTTCAACGTAATGTACAGGAGACAAATTCTTACCGGTTTCGTCGGCCCCGCTTCCAAGTTCTTCCTTTATTGGCGCAATTTCACTTCCGGAACCTGATCCTACAAAGAAATCTGATGATAACTTGTATGTGAAAGCATTTTTTTTATCAAACTAATCGAGACGCAATGGAACGTTGACTGCCATACTCTATTTAAATTAAAATTTATATCTCCTCTTTTGTTTCACTGTAATAGTTGGTATAACCTCCACATGTTAGAATTTTTTTAAATCTTTACCATCATCTTCAGTTGTGTGTACAATGCATCGGCAAATTTCACACCCATCGTTGTCCTTCATGAAGCCATGCGGACAGGCCATTCTGCACCTTACTTTATTACACTGCAATTGTTACAATAAAATTACCAATACAATAAATTGGAACAAAATGTCAATACAATAAAATTACCAATTCAGTGCTATGTGTTTATGTGTGAAAGAAATTGTCATTCTCTGGAGTTTTTAATTTGATCAAAAAAGCAGTCAATTTTGTAGACAAATAAATAAAGAGTTTTTTCTTCCCTCACCTCATCTTTATCGCCACTTCCTTCATCTGTTGAATCTAAAATACGAAGAAGACGATATTTATGAATTTGACGAAACAGTTCTTGGCCAGATGTTTGTTATTAAAAGAGTAAATCTCAGCTAACCATAGACATCGGTTCACTTACATTTTAGATCTATGCCTAAAGTACTCAGACATTTTTCTGAAAACAGATAGATATACAACGTTAACGTTTGATTTGGAGGTGATGCTATGATACTCGTAGGAAACAGATACGTTGAGAAGGAAAGTATTAGCTTTATGGACTAACTCCATTCTTTTCAGCGAGAACTTTGTAATGGGCTAAAGTCAAACTAAGAACCATCCAAGTTCATACCGTAATCTTGATGCGGCCTGACAAATTCACTTATGTCAACGCACAAGGTGCTCTTTATCTTGTTGTGAATTTGCACAAGTTTTGCATTATCAATCTGAGTGTTTCTGCTGATGATGGACACAAATTCAGTGTCCTTCCTGCATGTTCCGTCGTCATTTTCGCTGAAACAGATGTAGACCACTGCTTCCTCATAGTCTGACCAAACTATCTTGTGGACACCTAAAATTCAAAAAGAAATAAAGTTTAATGAATTAATTGTATCAAACTGAGGCCAAATGGAGTACAAGACTTTACGTCATTTCAATCACAGATAGAAACATACAGTGTAATTGCAGTTATTACCAAAGAAATATACGATTACCATGCATGAGCCATGGTCCACCATGAGCATCAGGGTGACCAGGGAAGATGTGCATGTGTCCTGAGCGGATATTCTCAGTAGTTGCAGGGTGAGTATGGGCCACAAATGGACCTTGGCATAGCCCATCTCTGCAAATGTAACACAATTCCCGTGGGTTTTGATTCAATGACAACAGAACAAACTTTGATCAACATAAACTTAAAATGGAAGGCCAAGATTCTAACCACCTAAATAACAGACTGTTCGAACTTGTGCATGTGTAGCATAATGGCCCAAAGACCAGGAAAGGAATGAAACAATTCTATTCCTTTGCACATGTTCATTATTTGACCATGCAAAAGAAACTACTGCTTTGGTACCTAAGTGTGTAACCTGCGTAAGTGTAGTTGAAAACATTGTCACGAATGGCATCGTAGTGTAGCACAGCCGCTTCCCAGAGTTTACCTCTGTTACCGATGGTGCTGGACCATTTCACAGAGGTGTCCTGGTACTGAGTTCGTTCAATTTCATACCACAGTCCAGAAAACTAGACAATCGAAATATGAAAAGGAGTCGATCAGGCAATAATTTACATGGAACTTTTTTCCTTTTCTAACTGAGATTCGAAAATATAGTCCAAATTGAAAGTTGTAGTGTAAATCATTTAACATTCAACTTGATAATTTGCAATGAGATGCGTGCTATAACTACCTTATTATAGTTTAAATTTGCAACAGTTGGGAAATGATGTACTTTGCATGATGTTGCTGAATATCCTGCAAATATAACCAAACCATAAGAAAATGTCTAAGTTGTATTAACATTTTACTACGATAAAAAGAAGTATTATAAGATTCTCTAGAGGAAATTTCTCAATAGGACAGTGTTTTCAGCAGGTGAATCAGCCAAAAGAAAACCTAAAATGCACTGTTTCCCATTCGACAAAAAGGAATGAAGTGATAGGAAGACAAAAAACTTACGAACATCACCGTGATCTGATAGTGCACAATTAACTGAAAAAGAATGAAACCATGGGCTTGAATATCGAAATAAATACCTCAGCTTGTATTTTGTCACAGATCTAAATGATCTAGCTCGGTTTAAGCAATCCTTAAGGAACAATATAAATTAAATCCATTATTATCTTCAGTGAATGAAATCATTTGACTCACATGTTCTGTTTGACATAATTAAATCATGGTCAGTGAAACAGGTCTTGTCATGAAGTATCTGGTCGATCTTCTTGAAGTTCTTGCTGTTGATACGCGCTCTTCTTGCATAAATTTCGACGTGTTCTTTCACCCTCGAACACAAACCGTTGTCCTGTAGTCCTCCGGGCAGGCATTCATAGATTATTAAAACTTCATCGTCGGCATGTATGATTTTCATCAAACCTATTGTATTCGAATTTAAATCGATGAGGTGAGATTATAAATGCAATAAATGATAAACTGGAAACGTAAAACATTGTGAACTGCTGTTTAAGAAAAGGGTTAAAAACCGTTGTCATCCAAGCATGTAACTGTCTTCGAAAAAGTGAGTTTACAATCCCAGGGTTCGTTCAGCAGTCACTACAACAGCGGTCCAGTTTTTATGTTTACTTCATAATTACTATTTAGTTAGTGCAAGTGTCTTCTGAAATAGGCACAAATAAGGCACGAACCATTCTGTCCTTTGAATCTCTGTGATGAATACCTCATAGTGGCCGGTTGTCTTTTGTCTGGATACGCATCCACAGTGAAAACAGGCAAGCACGATTCTTCATCATATCTAGAAAACGAACAAAATATGTTCACTTGAAATATTCATACTTTGCAATAGTTAATGATATCTCCTGTGGCAAAATATACCTTGATCTTCCAGTGAACTGTATTCTGAGCGTCTCGGGATCTAAAATGCTCAAATGAAAAACTCCCGCATCCCATTTTACGTCTATTGCAGTGTTCGCTCTAGCCACTTGAAACCACAATCCTGATATCTTTAAACAGTAAATAAGGAGATGTTAAAGGCATTCGAATTCCACTTTTTCAACTTCTAGGAAATATATCTAATTGAAGAGATCACCAACTATCTACAGATTTCTTCAGTGGTGAAGACGAGAGATTCGGAGTAGTTTCCACACATATACCGAAAGGAGAATAAGTCAAAAGAGTATACCTTTTTAAAATTATAAGCTAGCACGAGGTCAAGTAATGATGTGATCTTTGTATGGAAGGCACTGTTACCTTGGTCAGATCTAAGTCCTCTTGCGCTGCAATGGTATTTTGATAACAAAGTCTTCCAATTTCTTCTCTTGGCGGACTTGGACAGGGATCTGGATAGTATAAGGTACGAAATATTAGTTCACCTAGTTTACCTCACGGTGGTTGCAATGTATTAGTTTATCATAATGAATCAAAAAGATAAGTTGGAGACTTTTGTACACAATTTACACACACCTGGGACACGGAGAATTTCTAAAATGTCGGGGTTTTCGCAGGTCTGAGTTCTGATGACATCCTTCACAAAATTGATGGCAGCTGGAGACAACGGTGCTTCCCTTTCTCGTTGATTAATTACAATTTCCTTCTCATTTGGCTCACAGCCAGCTTCATTTATCTTGCAGTCAAACAGAATTAGCAAGTGTTCATCAGCAAACAATACCTTAGTTTCCACTGCAAGTTTAAAAAATTAACCATTTTGATGTACATTGTCAGAAAACATACAAATGTGTGGTACATTGCAAAAATGTTTCAATATATATTTTATATTTGTATTCCACAATTATAATAATTCTGGTACCAATATTGTGGTCGTACACTCCAACAAGATCAGCGTCTGAACTCAGACGTTCCATGTCATGTACATCCGAGAAACATTGCGACGTTCCATTTTCACTGAAATTAGTAATTATACAATTTACGACACTTTAAGCAAACCAAACATTGTTAAGTCTCGGCTGGTATTCTGTTGAAGACCTACCCCATCTCACTGGAAGCCCATGCTATTTGAATGGTATGAGAATCGACATGAGCAAACTCCAAATGTCCTACACCCGACCATATAGCCTTCTCTCCTGGGACCAACCGGGCCCTTGTATACCACGGTCTGCCCATAATCTGAAAGGTTAACATTATGAATCTTTCAGTCAGAAAGATAACGGTATTGATAAATATTAGACTATTAGAATACCACTGAAACAGCGGCTGTTTTTAGACGGGTTTTACAAATTGTACAGAACTTACACTCCTGTAATCAAAGTTTGGATGCACCCCAGCGTTCTGGTAGCCACACTTTTTCCCAGGTATTGGTATTGTGCAGTCAACTGAAACCGAAACAATTGACAACAAAGCGAACGATTATTTTTATATTTATGAATCTATTACGTTTTTTCCAAAACATAAAAAAAGCTGTTTAGTTTCACTTTCGTTTGAAAATATATTTGATTCCTTCTGCTTTGCTACATAAGAAAATTTCAAAGTTCTTTCACAACCCACCTTCTTGTACGGATAGTACCAAGTCATCCAATTTAAAACAAGCCTTGTACAGTGCTTTGAGTATGTGCTCCCTGGCTTCAGGAGAAAGTTGCTTATTTCTTGTGATGATCTCCACGTTTGTATCCGACTTGGTGCATGATCCATCGTAATGTACGTCATAACATTCATGTATCAGGGCGTGATTTTCATCAGCATATAACACTGTCATTTCTCCTTCAATATGTACAAGGCACAAATCAATAGCATGTATGATTTCATTACCATTTGTTTTAACACCAATAGGATTACAAACTCGATCTGCGCATTGCCTTACCTGTCTTAATTTCTCCATTTTCTTCATGTGTCAGTGTAAATTTGCTTGGTTCGTCAGTTCTAGCTTCCATTTCGGAATGTTCTCCCACCCTACACAACCCCTTTCTGTTTCAACAGATTTATCAACAATTTTATTTTAGTTATATGGTTCCAACAACAAATTTCATAGCTTTGATGAATTAGACTGCAGAAGGAAGGGCTACCTGGTTCCCGAATAGATCATTTTCAGTTTCCTGCCATATGCATCTGCCCTTGTTATCAAATATTTGGAGGAATTTGGCGCAAAAGATCCTTTCTTCCTCGCATAGCTGTACCATTCACCCAGTAACTGTCAACGGAAAGAAACAAAACGTAAAATTGTGGCTTTGGCTACACGAAAAAGTAGTTTTTAAATGTGCAGGACAAAACATACCATATACGGGTTCAAGTCTTCTTGCAGTGGAAGCTGATCCACACTGCAGTGTTGTTCGATTTTGCACAAACCTGAAAAATAATCAATCGGTTCAATAAATATAGTCTCTGCCATTGAAAAAGACAAAACCATGTCATCATTTGTAAATGCACTGTGATTCAACCATTTTTAGAGTACTCTTAAAATATATTTAGTTTAAGGAGATAAACCAAACCTGGCTTAGATGTTTTCCTGAAGTCACGCCTTCTCACACAGAGCGACAAAGCTGTAGGACCTAATCTCTTCTTGGTTTCCTCCACTGGACCGTCAGGATCTCGAGACAGAACGTCAATGTGTCTGTGTGTCATCGGGCAGGAACCATCGACATTGGGATGGTGGCACTCGTGCACAATAGCAACATTGTTGTAGTCTGTGTACACCACTTTCACTGAAGTGGTAAATGTTTAACCTCATGATAATGGAAAGAACTTCGGCAACTTTGGTTTACAGTGTTGTTGTATACTTTTCCCATTGCCAAATCCGTCACCTACCTGTGTAATGGTCTTCAAGTTTCCACTCTGACAAATTCCCATTGCCTGCTGGTTCTAATAGACTTGGCTCGGATTGTATACAACGGCCTTGTCTTCGGGTCAAAAGATAAACATTTTGAAATTAATATGTCATTTCTTTAACAGGTGTTTAATTTTGGTTAAACTTGATTAATTTAGTAGGATGCTAAGGAAAATAATGATGCACCTGGAAGAAACATGGACCACTTCAACATTTCCGTCCTCTCTGAGAGTAAAGTTCACAGCACCCGATTCCCATGGCGTAGACGTTTTCAATCTCCCAATGCTGTACCATTTACCCATGAACTAAAGTAACAATAATTAATAAGTAATTAACCTACTTTTCCACCCTCTATTTTACGAACAATTCCAATTCTTTTCAAAGTATTGACATACTAGCCTGATACTCACCGCAGTGATATCGAAGTTCTCTTGAGATGGAACAGGTCTAGTTTCGCAGTCATTCATGAAATTTTCACAAGAAACTGGAAAAAAATAATAAAAAGGAGCCGCTTGCAAGTTTTCAATCATAGGTAAAATTGCTTTCTATGTTATGTTTAAAGAATCTTCCTTGTCATACCATCATGGGGAACAGGTTCCAGTTCTGTTACGTCAATACAAAGTTCTGACAGTCTCTTTGTCAGCTGATACTGAAGTCCACTTTCCAAAGGTTCTGCGACTCTATTAAGAATTTCAATGGAAGCTTGTCCGCCAGCACAGGAACCATCGTTACTGATCAACCCGCACTCGTACAACATCATATGCGAATCATCGGCGAATATTACTCGAACTATACCTGAAGTAAACGCTCGAGTTATTGTCAAACTATTGCAGCAAAAAGGAGACAATGAACAACTGTATACCTGCTTGGGTAATCTACAAGCAACCGTGACTACGATTACGAGGACAACATTTTCATCTGAATTCTTGCACAGTCGAAATATTGTTACCAATGTGGGTTCGAGAGAATTTAAATATTTAAGATTTACTGCTCACCATTAACTTTGTTTGCGTATTTGATGAAGAGCTGTGCCTCTTCTGGTTCATGTTGCTGTTGCAGTTCAAACTCCTTTGGTTCCATGCAATAACTGTCTCTGCAGTTCATAAGTTTAACTTAACTGTCTTACGTGCAAAAAAATCATAGGCACTGGGCAAAAATCGATCATTACGAAACCTTCAAGTCCTCATATCTAAATAACACAAGTTTGTGCTACTTTCTTGCTGGGTATATATCTGTAAAGTAATTTTACCTGTAGCCTGTATATTTAGCGATGATGTGCTCTCCAGTTCCAGGTTTCAGTTCCAACACCAGAGCATCTGGTGCAGCACTGCCTTTTGTTCTAGATACAACATACCATTTCCCCATAGCCTAGGAACATTTATCCCATTGAGATATTTCAAACATTAGGGGTAATTTTGTTATGAATGTTAACTTGTTGATCAGGTTATTTGAAACTGAAAATTGAAATCACCTTTTTTATGTCAAATTTCTTTAAAATTGGTGTCTTGACAACTTGACAACTTGGTGAAGTTGACATCTGTATTTCGCAGTCGACTGAAACGTTGATTAGAATGTTTGAAGATTTAGAAATGGAGAATTTTATTGCGATACTTAGTCCTTGCATGCAAAGGTTGAGGTAATAAAATCTAATAATAATTAGGGAGTATATATCTCACCATCGTCGCTGTAACTAATTAAAGTATCTGGATTAACACAAAGCTGATTCAAAACGGGGATCAGAGACTCCTTTTTCTCATCAGAAATCGAACGTTCTCTACTAGACACAAATACGCTCATCTTGTCAGGCAAACACACTCCGCGTTGGTCAATTTCGTTGCAGCTATAAGTTATCATTGTTTCATTGTCGGAATAGGCAACAGTGATATGAGCTGAAGTATCAAAGTAAAAAGATCCTACACGTGTATCTTAGAACCTAACTTGAGATCTAAATATTTCAAGACTGGGTTAATTGTTTTTCGGTATGTTATATTAATTTGTGTAAGTCCGAATATTACAGATTTGCACAGAGTCTACGTACGTTTCACAAACTTTCCTCTCATGAGAGAATATTTTGCAAGAGACCAGTCGTCACTGTCTGCCTTCTGTATTAAAGTTCTCTGATTCACACACTCTCCATCTCTAATGAAGAGATCCCAAAATACAGACACAGTTCTCTCATAAATTTCAAGTACAATACTGCAAATTTCATAAAGAAAACGTTCAGATAATTCATACCGGATGGATACGATAGAGTGGATGAGATGGTTATCTGGCAACAGTGTCACTTGTCTCACTGACGGCCGTATCGCAAAAGATGACGTGAAATCACTCATAACCCCGTACCACCTTCCAGTGTGCTGAACATCATAGAAAAAAGGGAAAAGAAAATAAAGGGCACAAAGGATACTGCAAGTGTAAAATCTTAATAGCTCATACAACAGTTCAATAAAAAAATTAAACAATTAACGGGAAGGGTAACATTGATACTTAAAACCTTACTGACCATGTCAACCCTGAAATCCTTCTGTATGGGCAAATCGGCAACGACGCAACCTTCAGTATCACTTTCCAGAGGGCAGTCAACTACAAATAGTTTAAACAGTAGTCATACAATGTCAAGATGCTATCAAATAAATTCATAAACTGACTCTAACAAGAGACCAATGTACGCACCATGGTGAGAAGATAGTTGCATTTCGTCTTTCTGTACACAAGCTGAGTTTAGATGTTCCTCTAGCTCTTCCAGATTCTCCTGAGTGAATCCGTGCGCATCCTTGCTGAGCACATCCAGGAACTCTTGATCTGTCTCGCACCTATTGTCCGCCCCCACAGACTGGCATTCGTATACCAGGGCCACATTGTAGTTGGTGTATACTATCTTCACTAACGCTGCAAACAAAGCACTGCAGATGATATTTTGGAACAATATGTATCCAATAATTATTTCGTATCTCAAAAGAAAGATTTGCTCGGGTTGTTTTTTCAAATTTGTAGCGTCTTAATAGACAGCGTGATTCATTGTGGCGTTACGCATTACAACAACATTTACCAAAATAAAATACTGCTTGCGAGGTTGATCCATTTGCAATAATTCATGGAGGGAACTTATTAGATACTTAGGGAGCAAATGAAACACTTAATGAAGAAGAGCGCTCAAGGGATTTCTTACAACCTACCAGTTCTACGACCAGCTTGTATGGTAAAATGTGCTGGGTGGGAGGGATGCAACGGACTTAGCACTGCAGTGGACGACGGCTGACATTCGCGATCTCTGTCAAGCACAGATCACAGAATCAATACAAATATTTAATATTGGGATGGGGAAGTTTTGGCGAAAGAAATTTTACATAGAATTTGACTTACTTTGTTCCCGTGTAATGTATAACGACTTGTTGGTCAACCGCGATCGCTTGCGCGATGACGTGATCCCAGCCGTTACTCTTGCCCAGCTTTGCAACACTGTGCCACGTTCCCGCAAACTACAAAATAGTTAGATCTATAAAAATGATGGTTATCAATATATTTTTCCATCAAAAATAGGGAATTTTGAAGAATGCTTTCAAAAAAGACTAAGAAGCTTACTGCTGTCGAATTAAAATTTCTTTGACTTGGTATCTCTGAAATCTTGCACACTTCTTTCACAGGACATCTCACTAAAAGTAAAACTTCCATGTACGTTCCATACTTGCTGAGTATTAACTTACTGTGATCAAAAGAAACACGTAATGTTCCAAGTTGTGAAAGAGATACCTTAATGGTTTTTGCCAAAATTGCAATAACTTTTCATGTGACGGAAATGTTCTCAATATGGTCTACTGTTGTCTTTTACCTGTGTGATCCACAGTGACCATATTCTCTGGATTCACACAGACGTCTTCCAAAATTCGTCCATAAACCATCTTCAGATAACTGGGAGCATGATTCTCTCGATGCATCACTTCCACATATTCTGTGCCATTTTTGCACTCTCCCGTTGGTATTTTCTCACCACATTCATAATACAAGGCAATGTTGTTGTTGTCTGTGTATATCAACATACCGCGAGCTGAAAAGAAGGTCTGAATAAGTTTTCATTCGACACAAACAGGGAATCTGCAAACTACAATCGTTATTCACACATACAGTTGCTTTTTACACCAGTAATTTTGATGGAACATGGATAGTACTTCATGAAGAAACCTACCCCTAACTTTGCCCATGTGTATCGCGAAAGCTCCACTTCCATCGTCATCAGGAACAATCAGTGCTTCGGAAATATCTCTGCAAATACCGTTCCTGAAAATAGCCAAAGTGGGTGGTTTTGAATTCATTTGAAAAAAATAGGCTTTTCTTCAACTTGTACAATTATTGATGGGATATATACCTCACGGAACAAGTAACATTTACCTAGATCCCCTGTATCTCACTAACTTTTCGTCACGATCCTCTGCAGGTTCAATCAAATACTCTCCAGATTGGTCAACATCTCTGTTGTACAGCTTTGCGACAGAATACCATCGTCCTTCAAACTGGAATTGTGAAAATTGAAAAACAGTTGCGGAGCGAATGACCTTTACATCAGCTAGCATTTTGGTTCTCATTGGGAAAAGTTCGATTTCCATTTTTAAAAAGCCATTCATTTCCATTTCAAGGCTAACACATGTACGGCTTATTCTTAATTTTTTTTATAAAATTGTAACTGTTCTTATTGAATCACATTTCTAAATAATATATATGCAAAAAGATAAATGTTAAAGAACAAAGTAATACCCTCGGCCATCGAACAGGCTTTTGTGGAAGTAGATCTGCTATTTTACATGATTCTATTGGTTCATTCGATGGTCTGATATGACACCCTTCTGTGAGAAAAATAGTTACATAAAATGGTAATATTCGACCTAACAATTCTTCAACTGTCGACAGTTATTTTTCTTTTCAGGTGACGCGGTTTTGGTTGTTACCGCGATACATACCCGAAGGAGCTAATTGCACGAAATCATCAGGTCCGGCACAAGAACTTGGTAACTTGGATAACAACTCCTCTTTAACTTCTTCGGGGAAATCACCGTTTCTGCCCAGAATATCTATTCGTTGCTTGTCGCAGGTGCCATCATCTACAGAAGTAAAATAAACCGTTAGTTTTACTTTCAGTGTATGTTGTTTCATTGCTATAAGAGCCAATCGTTTTGTTGAGACTTTAACACCTCTAAAGGCAAGTGTAAAACTTTACGTCTATTGGATAATATATACCTGGGCGAACGTGGAAGCAGTGATAGGTGATCATATAATCATAGGACTTAGTGACATGCACCACCTTGCTTGGTCCGCTGTTGAATCCGTACATGGCGTAAAAATCTCCCGCGCGGTTTCCACGAGACGTCCAGGATCCACGCAGTGTTGGGCCACAACCATCAGTCCTAAACGACAGTGTCAAAAATAAAATCAAGGCAAAGCCCTTTGAAATGTAGTTACTCATCCTGGAATCCCTGTGTAAGTTTTCGATTTGAACAATATTATATTTTTCGAACATTTTAAAAAGATAAATGGATTTAAAGGAAATTTGATCCACAGTGAGGGGCACATGTCAGGTATTTCCCATTTTCTTCAAATAGGCTACATCTGCACGGTTTGTACGTACAGAATATTTCTGTAAAGAGTCCTCATGCCATTGACTGCCTTTTCAAGTCTTATCACAAATTTATTAGTTCCACTATAGGCGGACGCCAAAGTCCGCCATTCTCCCTCAATCTGAAGAAGAAGCACCATGTTAATAAGGAAAGAAAGCGGCAAAAGTCATTGAAAAAAGGAAGAATTGAAATTTGAACTGTGTCTTCTTCATCAAATTTGTACGTGTTAACAATCTCTACATGTACCTTGTCCATATCCAAATCACTGACAGCCTGTACAGATTCCACCTTACAAACATCAGCATCTGCATGTTCAACTGCAAGAAATGGAAGAATGATGTGTGTGTTGTATTAGTAAATTTGATAATTGATCATTTTAAATTTTGCTGCTTGTGTTATTATAACCAGAATGATGAGCATTGATGGACACAGAGGATCAGATACAAAGGTGGTGGAAGGAGACCATTCTTCTTTTATCAATTGGTTGCATAACCTGAATTCGATTTTTTAGAATTTGCGCTTTACTAGACGGTCTATATTTCTGAATATACACATTGTCAAAACGAGTCCTCCTTGTTTGTATAACTTTACACTTTCTTTTTTCCATAGCTCATTGAATACATTCAGAAAATGATCCAAAATAGTGTAATGGACAATTCACTAGACTCTTTCCGTTTAATTATGAGTTGAAGCTAACAAAATATTTGCAAGCTGCCTTTTGTACATCTGGCAAGTAACACTTCAGGGATACAATGCATTAATATTCCACAATTTGAGAGATAGTCTAATATTTGGGAACTGGTTACCCAGGACTTGTTTTTCATGATGCAACTTGGAAGCTGAAACTACGTGGTTGAAATAATGTGCGGCAGGTTATCTAATACGCGTACACTTTTCGAGGACCTTCTATCATCCAACTAAAAGCTTCAAAACATGAGTTTGACAGTATTTCCTGCTCCTAGTTCTTTTACATCAGGACTTGGTCAGACACTGAGTTTACTCTGGAGTTTGTTACTGGGTTGGTGGCTAATTACTTAAATGTCTAATTTACTTATAATGGTATTCTGCAAATGGGCTTCTCGTTGTGTTTTGATAAG
>JBCAUG010554063.1:0-14687 GCA_038406175.1 Haplosyllis leylae | reverse complement strand
GTGTGACTCCCTAGACAGGACAGGGGTTACCCCCAGAGAGGACAGGAGTATGCCCCCAGACAGTACAGGTGGATAACCCCCATTCCCCCCCCCCCACACACACACACACTGACTGTCTACGCCTCGGGCAGGACGCCTCTTGCCGTCACGGAGGAGGACTTTCTTTTTCCATAATTGTTTTACCTTCGTTCACTCTTCATATGATTTTTTCAGTGAATATGAAATGAAGCAGTGTATTCACTAAACTTTTCATGCCACTTGCCAATCTGGGCGAGTAACTTCAAAATCAACTCACCCAGACAGAAATTCGCTTGCTCCATTGCAAAAAATGTTGTCAAAACAATTAAAACTATTAAAATGCTATTATTTATTTTATTACTAACTAAGTATTATCACTTCTAATTATGTTTTAATCAGCTTTTAGCAGACTAAAGTGCCATGGCAGCCCAGGGAAAACATTTTTGGAAAAAAGTGATGTTTTTCCTTTTTTCTGCATTTTCACGAAAATGAAACATGCCAATCTGGGTGAGTAGTTTGAAAAATCGCTGGGTGACTGGTAGAAGTCACTTGCCATTGGCGACTTGGTCATTGTTAGTGAATATACTGTGAAAGTAAATCACTTTGATCTTGGTTCCTCAAATTTTGGGTACTCCATGTTTTGATACTGTATCTTGTTAGTCAGCCTTTGTCATAAACATTTACAAGAAACATGTTAACAAAAGAAAAAAAATCATTGATCATTGGACATTCGCAATCCTGGCATGTATGATGTCATGACATCATTCTGTATAAACAAATTTCTACGAATGACTGCAGCCTAAAATAAGCCCACTTGTCATAAAAATGCCAAGGCATTTTCCCAAAATATTCTATGACCCCATCTCAGTCACAAAGCTGACTGTAACAAGCCAGCAATGATGCTTGTTTACCTGGTTTGAAATATAAAATTCCCTCCATAAAACATTGACTGAGACCTTAGGCTGAAATGTCAAATTTTCTGGTGTTTCACCAAACTTTACAAATGATAGTCCCTGTCCTGGGCTGAGGTGGTTTAGGTAAGAAGCTATTTGTCAAAATGATAATGTCAAGTTAATTTTTGAAGTTTTTAAAAAAAGTGTTTTTGACTTTTTAACATTTGCCATTTTACAGACAATTGGAAATTTGTGTAAATATCATCCACTCAGTGAATATTTTCAGTGAATATAAAAATGTCTGAAAACTCCACGGATATTTCACACATGTTATGGGCATAATTTGCGCATGTGCTCATGTCTGTGAGTCTCAAATTATGCAAATGAAATGTCACAATTTTTTGAAGTTTTCCGAAGTTTCAAATTGTCTGCTGTTTCACTAAACTTGACAAATGATACCTCATTACAAAGCAGACATAACAATCTGTCCTTGTGATAATTCGATTCCAAATATTAATGGAGATGTAGCACTTTTATATCAGGAGCCATCTTTATTTTCATGGCTAATCAGGTAATTTTCAACATAGGAGGGTTAGTGGACATGAAAGGTCAATAGTAGTTTGTTCAGTCTTAATTCGTGTTCAGAGTAAAAAAAAAATGTGATTAATGGTTCAATGCTAAAATTGATGCCAAGCTGAAGTTTCTCATGTTTGTGTCACATGAGGTCCAAATTCGAAGTGTCACAAATGGGTTGGGAGTCAAAGTTGATATGAAAGGTCAAGCTAAACATGAGCTTTAGGGATCCAATTTGAAATAGAAAGATATTTACCTGGGGGCAGCAGGGGCTGAATTTCTTGTATGTTTATAGTCTGTAAGTTGCAGTGCTGTGTGGGTTTAATTGATTTAGATGAATTATTTTCAAAAATGGTAAAATATGATCCACTTTACGATGTTTCCTATCACTTATTTTGGTCATTTTTGAAATATTTTAATTTATAGCTATGTAAGAGCTGTTTGAGTACTTTTCAGAAAAAAGACCCTGTCAGAAAATCAAAGTTTTCTTGACAGTTGGGTCATAATTCCTCCATAATTCAATTTAATCTGAGGGGGACAGACATACAGGCTACATTATGGATCAATTTGGTTGGGGATGCAATACACTTATGAGTATGTTTGCCAATTTTGACATTAGCAGTGCTGTTTCGACCTTTCTACATTACCAGTGCTGTTTCGACCATTCTAATGCCATTGTAGGTATCTGAGCATGATTAGTACATACACATGCGTATTGCAGAGCAGGTCCTAATTTTTGATTTGATGAGTGTGTTCAGAATTGACTTCAGAAATGAGCCAAGAGTGAGGCCACCCTAAATTTTGACAAGATAATGATAAATTTTACAACATCACCAAGTCATTCAAAATGACTCATTTTGTACCTTTTGGGATCTAAGGTCTTATGTGTAAATGTGACAAAAAATTTCAAAAGGAAGTGTCACAAATGACCGGGGGGGGGGTGGGGCTAGGTCGACTTTCCAACTTTTGATGCTGAATCAGAAATTTTTAAGTGTGATGCTAGTAGTTGGTTTAAGTTGAAACTTAAACCAGTGTTCGTTCTGGCCAAATGTTACTTTAATCAGTCTGGAATATTTCTGTACCATTACAGACTTTGCAAATTTGCATTTTATATACGTTATGTACTTATTTGCAATTGCAGACATTTTAACTGGATAGAAGCGTTAAGATTTAGTGGATGTTTCTGCCACTGCCGTTTGCAATTAAAAGGGTTAAGATTCGTTAACCTTTTGTTGGTATTCGTGTATGATGAACTTTCGATGCAATCTGCTACTCTTATCATTTAAATGCCAACATGTCATGACAAAAGGACTTCCAATTGTATCGTATTGCACCCGGGCAGCCAGGGCAATGTATTCAGCTTGTTTAAACATGGGGGTCAACTTTCACCATCATGAATAAAATATGAAGTTGAGTACAGATTTATTGGTGATTTATCTCTGAACAATTAGTTGTGCATAGGCCCCAAAAGTCTAAAAGGAGATGACACTTTTGTAAGCGCTCTTTAATGATTCAGAACTATCCCAGACCACGGGCATAACGTACCAATAGAGATACTTGGGAAACTTTACGAACTGATTGAACAGCACCTGCTTATCAGGATACCATTGCTGATGATCACTGAACATTTCTGTCGTGGTACACATAAAACTTCACATTCTTTTTTCAGGCGAGTTTTCCGAGCGCTGGTGGTTCACAACACCCACAGCCTGTGCGTAGGATACGCGGATATCCTTCAACCTATCCCAGGGGCGGCTCTACCGTAGACTGGAAGAGAAGACGATTCGCCAAGTAAGTGTAATTCGAACCAGCCAAATCCCTGGATGTCGCTGAACTTCTGATGTACACTTTAAATTAAATGAAGGATTAATAATAATAATACATATTTTGCTTTGTAATGAATATGAAATGCCTATTTTCGTAAGACATATATGCCAACGACGTTCGGAAAAATGTATCCTTATTCAGCATGATATATTATTCAGATTGGCAGACACAATTCTTGTTCATGTATTTTTTGGTGCTAAAGGCAATCTAAATTAGATAGAAAGTAGATTTTGCTTTTGTTCTTTTGCCCTTTGCAGTGATACCTCTCTTACAATTTTGTTACATTGTCAGATTTGAAATATTTACTATGTTGTATTGGATTTCATTGCGGAATTTTAGTTCGGTCCAAAAGATGCTTTCGTTCATTACGTGTCACTAGGTAATGTAGAATTTTTGAGGTATTTTGCTTTCTGGAGTCTTGCAACTAAAAATACCTACAATTTAAGGAATTATGTCTTTGCACGCATTCAACCTAAACTCTCACGCTTAGGTACAGGTTACTAACGTGTTTCATGGAGATGGAAGTCCCCTTTAGACAATAACCCAGCAGTTATTGGCGATCATTAGTTTTCATTTTCTGTTGATGCAAAACTGTCAGTCACAAGAAATTTGAATTTACGGTGTACTAAACACTGAAACATTACCTAATATCAATATAGAGTAGTAATATCATTGGAACATAGATATAAATAGAACACGTGTGTGAAAAAACATTGGAACAAATAACCACACAATCTCTTATTATGCTTCACATTCAATTTTTTTGTAAAACAAAATGTCTGAAAAGACACGAGGTAGTTGTAGAACCATAAAGAAACAATTATTGATTACAGTTTGAGATAAACTTTTAATTATGAAGTTTGACATGTTACCTTTCCTATAGGCCAATTTAGGAGGAGGTGCGGGATGCTCATGTTCTCCACACCCACCCAAAATTCTTTGTTTCCATGCAGTTTTTGGGAAAAATTTGGTGAAATAATATGTTGGCGCTTTACCCCACCCCCTTAGGGGAGGCGCCCTCCTCCATCTGGGGAATCTTTGACTCGCCCTTGGTTCCATGTTTTTATCCGTGATGCATCACAATAAACAGACGACTGAAATACTTACTTGAGCTTCTGCAACTTTATTGCAATATTAGTACAATGTTGTATCTGTCGACATGGTAATTTATCGTTACACCTCAGAACATCATTGGATATGATCCTAGTCGTAGGCGGTAAGTGAATAACATTATTAAATTGATTCACTGGTTAATCGCGTTGTGCGACACAGCTGTTCAAGATATATGCACCTGCATTAATTTCAACACATTATTCAAACCAAAAGGTAGAATGCGAAATTGAAAAAGGACAAGAGAGCGCATTTCAGGATTGCTAATTAGGTAGAGATGGGGAGGGTTTGATGCAGAAAAATCTTTTGTTTTGAATTCAAACATTACAAAGGAACGATCGACATGTTCAAAAATAATTCTTTTCATGATTACTTTGACAGGAAATTATACATTTGACAGAAGATAGAAACGATGAAGTTGTGGCACACTTACTCAAACGAGTCGAGGACTGATAATTTCCAGTTTACTATAACACACAACAGTGTCTTTCATGAAAAGCCTTTGAAGATTTTACATCCTGCTGAGAATATAAATAGAAAACCTAACCCAAAGTAAGCACAAACACCTCCATTAAAAGATGACATTTGCGTGAAAAATATCCTTATTAGACAGTGTTATCTTCAGAGACACATTGAGCTGACGTTTCACTTGCAACTCTTGCAATTAGTGTCTTGAACAGAACTACCTTGAGCTTTAAAATGCCATTTCGTTGACTGCTGAGATTTTCGCTGGAGTGATCCCAGAGATCTGGCTGTGGATAAAAACACTCGACGTAAAATTGCTAAGAAATTATATGGTCTCTTTATCAATCAGTCGGCTCCATCCATATTTCGTGATTTACTAAATCTGGGCAACTGTTTTAAAACGGCTCACCTTGACAAAGGAGCAGGTATTTCACCGTGCAAGAGAAATCAGTAAAATCGTTATGGGCGACATTGGACCATGTTATCTGTATCAAGCTAGGATCCCGTTGTCACGGAAATGGATTGTTTCAATCCGTGTCCACGCTTCTGAAAGATAAAATGGATGGACTTCCGCAATGGCAAGGAAAATGAAAATGAGTGTTGGGCCACGGTCGAATCACGTAGTTCTTTATGTTACCTGATTCTTTCATTTCTCTTCGACTATTACCTATATCTACATTTGAATTATTCACCGATATGCGAAAGCATCCTGTGCACAATAGAATTCTACTGTGGAAAGAGGCCATGTTCAGGTTGTACTGCTGTTCGTTTTGACTCAGTAATAGTTTCTTTGTTTGATTTGTTCCTAGCTATTGTGAAATTACATCAAACTGGTTAAATGCTTCATCAGAATTGTAATTTTGGACAGCATCTCTCTCTAAATTGATCATTAAACAATTAGAGAATAAATCTGTCAATGAGAACCTTTGGTAAGATTCACAAAAAGGACAGCCCACTGGCAAAGGCATAACCCATTACCAACTGCATATCAACATAGAAAAGAGTATTTTGGGGTTTAAGGAACCTACTGTTAAGATACTTTCTATGGTAAAATTAAAGATAATATGTAGTGAGTTCAAATAAGATCGGTGCATTTTTGCCCCCCAAGGATTTAGATATGTTTGTGTGGATGAATAGTTGACAAATTCAATCATCCCCACTGATTTTAGCATGTTTGTGGACAAGGAAATAAGTGCCAACGAAAGCCTAATCTGGATGGAACAAAACTATCAAGGTACATTAATTTGTTTTCAAAATGGATGGTAAAGTAAGCTGATTTAGCGACTTTTCCTGTTTCTTTCATACAAACAGCGAGGGGTCCTAGAGGCTTGTGTTTGTATTCGGTATGGATATATGCAGAATTAACCAAGGAGAAAAGTGTTCCTTTGGACAGGACTTAACCTAGCAATATCCCAAAAATTCATGTAAGCCTCTGCATGAGATCTGGTGCACATCTAATCAACTGAAAGATACCTTTAATAAGATCTGTATTAACTGTAACGCTGTAAAGTAATTGTTCTTAGCTGTCCGATTTTTTGTAACACAAAAATTGAAATAGACGCGCTATTAAGGCTCTACATTTAGGTAATGCATATTATTGAAAAATAAGACAAAATAAATCATCCTTTTTTATGGAATATGGCTTGGAAACAGATGCTCTGTGTAAACAGCCAAGCTGCACAGAATTTATGCCAATCAGTTTGCTGTGTCACACAAGAGCTTTCATGTACAAGAAAATGAAATGACGTAAAAAGTAATACTACAAAGTGTCGATTTCTGCTTTCTATGGAATTCTCAAACCAGTTTTGAGTTTCATAATATTGCGAAACAGTTTTGCTTGATGACACTTTGGCCATGTGCCTTTTTTTGGCTCACCACCGGAAGTTCCTCAGGGGTTCCTGCTTTTGAAAAAAAAAAAAAACTGTGGAGCGAAAATGAAAATGTAATAAAAATCGGTCAATGACGTTGTTTTAGTTTGAAGATGAAGATGTCTATGTGTCTGGTAGGACTTTCGGCGCCACAGAAACGAATGCAAATAAATGATACATGGATACAAACAACGTTTCCTACCATATTGATCTCTGTAAGTCCGGTAGGATTTTCAGACGCATGTAATAATTAAGTAAATGTTTACATTCTTTTCTGTGGGTCAGAAAGTCGTACCGGACCTTTTGAAACCCTGGTCCTCGTCCTGGAACTCAAACAGATGAGGACCATTTCACGAGCCACCTAAAACAGGGTTCCAGTCAATAAGGCAATTGTGCGAGTCATCATTGAGCGACCAACGACATAGAGCTCAGGGACGATGAATCGCATTTGCAGTTTCGAGCCACTGTGGTTCCTTTTCATCCCGTGATAATAATTATGTATGGGTAAACCCCTCTAGAATCATGACTGTAATTATTGTTCCTTTTGTCCTTTAAGCTTAAATTTTCCATCATACGATGACATCGTCGATGTTCATGTTTACAAAAAATAAATAGTTTGGGCTATCAAATGATTATAATTAAAGGGACAAATTCGATTCCTACCCTATGTGGTTGTGAGGAAGCGATCAGAGTAAGCCTTTGTCCTGTAAAAAATCCTTTTAAGAAAGATGTCTATCTCCTATGGGACGCTCCACAACAAACTGTCATCTTCAATTTCCGGAGTAAGTGACAGGTGCGTGTTCATTCTTGAAGGTGATGTTGACCTTGGCTATCTTAATTTCAGTACAGTTACTGGCCTTAATCAGCTTGTCAAAAAATACACAGCGCATCCAGAGCTTTTGCGACACATGGAGCCGATTACTAGGGACGTGCATTTGATTTTTTCGACTCAAAAATGAAACGAGTCCGTACAGGATACGACCTAGCCCGGATCCGTTGAGCCTCCTCCCTCATATGTAGAAAAATTACCCTCCTCTTGGTTTGCAAAAAGGACCAACAAAAAAAACCCTTCTCATGGTCTAGGAGGATGGTCTTATTTTTGCATTCTGCAAGTTTACCAATTCCTACAAACTGAACATCCTATCCTAGAAGCCCCGTATGGGTATACACCGGTCCATGTTTAATTATTCTAACTTACGGAAAAAATGTGAACACTTCGATGAATATTCATCTTTTCAAATCCCTCAAGTAATCAGATTACCTGACCGTGTAGTGGTGGGTTTTTTACGTTTCGTGTAAACCAAAACTATGAGGTGGAAATAGGTAACTTGTTGTCCTGTCGTAAGCTTGGAATTCAATCGATAAATTGCGTGAGCACATTAAAAGATAAATCTTTGCAGTAATTGGTAAGGACGTGTGTTATCACGTTTAGCATTCCTTTGAGCTAATTTACTTGTTGACTGGATTTGTCGTTGCAAAGACTCACGTTAGTGTACGGTTCAAAAGCACGGGAAACCATGATCTCATGTTTTAAAATGCCATTTTCAAACAAAAAGGTCTGGCAATTTTTACGTACATTGTTAGTTGTGTTGCAATTTTACAAAGCAATGTATGTGAATATTAGTGATTATGGGAAATTGAACATTTCTGCTATTTCTGCTATCTTTGGAAAAGTTCTTTCCAGATGCAATTGACGTCTTTTTAAGATTTAAACTACCCATAACGATACCAGTTGAAATGAGTATGCGTTACTGGAACACCACGCATTAATAGTAAAATGTGTTGCAACCTTGTCTCAACAAGCTGAACAACAGTGTCGAAAGTGTGTCATGAATAAAAGGAAGTATTGGATGTAGGAAGCTAGCCTTGATCTTTCCAAAGTAGCAAATGTGGGTGGAGGGATCCAGGGTGGACCTAAAGGGTGGACAGTCGTAACTATAAAATACAATAATTTGTCAAAACAATTTATGTATTAAACATCGTACCATAATTTACATATGAAAACGACAAAATCTTACAGAAATTACTTACAGTAACATTAATGAATCTGTAGATAAGTTCAATAACACTTTTGATGAGTGGGGTAATAAAGAGCAGTCACAAAGGAGAAAAGGTGGAATGAAAAAGAAGGGTGAAATTGACCTGATAGCCGACTGAAGATAGCAAAAAACAAATAACCTTCAAATCAGCCACTCAGTGAGTGGTAAATTATGTACTCTGTAAACATTAAGAATCGGTAAGAATGCACAGAATAAAATACTAGCCTGTGTGGGGAAGAGTAACACAGATAATAATAAAACAAATGTTTTATTGAAGTAGAAGAGAAAGGAAAAGTTGACAGTGTAGAACAATTATTTTGAAATGGTGCTTCCAAAATTAGTAGTTTTTGACACACAGAAGGTCCACTCCTTGTGACAGCAGGTCCTGTTTGGAATCAGACAACAATTGCAGCTCAAACTGTACCTGGTATTCAGATGAGTCCAGCAGTCACTGCACATGTTCCAGTTCTCAAACAGGTAACAAGCATGCCTGCTACTGTTCCATGGAATCTGTATCATGTGAGCAATCTACAGTTATTGGTAAACAAATGGTAGCAGTCCACAGTCACTTTGAAGTAAGTTGTGGAGCTGAAAGTAACTTGAGTGGAAATAAAAAAGACTGAAAATTAGTTTATTCCAGATGTGAGCTCATACCTCTAATCAGAATAGAATGAATCTGTATGAGGGTTGACTGTTACAGTACACATTTATTGCTAGATTCCTGTCATAGCTTTAAACACCCTTTTAAAATGTTGCCAGTACTTTCCTCAGGTGTGATTTCTCAGTTTCCTTCTTTTATTTTTTATTATTGTGGCAGTAGAAGTCTAATTTGATGTGTTTCCATAAATGGCTTTGTGGTGAAGTAGGAGCTTGAATCAAATAGGTGGCCCAGTAAATTCATTACAAGGTGCAGGACCATATTGATTTTCATTTGATAGAAAGTGGCTAATTGTATGCAAAATGTTTCATATTGTTTCCACATTTACATACATAGTCATGAATTATGTGCCTGAACTTTAGTGAGTGAGCAATATTTACATGCATGAAAAGGCTTGTTCACACAGTGTGGCCTGATTGCATTTGCAATTTCTTCTGCTTCTCCAGATCTCATTCTAAAATACATGTACATTTGTTAATGTGAGAAAAATACATCCAGTGAACATGAGTGTGAATATCTTTGCACTCAAGCACTTGCATGTGATATTGGATTTCACTTGTGGACAAATAGATTTTCAGCTTCCTTGCCCAGATGGACAAATTGATATTTTAGAAAAATGTCAGATGCATAAAAACATTTTCTCTTGATGTTGAATGTCTGCTACATGGTAAATGTAAGTTTGGCAAGTTAATTCTGATACAGATAAGTTAAATTATCATTTCATTAACTTACTTAAGACTATTTGATGAGGCAGAACACACCCAAGTATTAATGAATACGGTATCTCATGTCAGTAAATGAATACCGACAGTATTGTTAAATAATACTTTCATTTGTTGATACTTTAGGAACTATTTGTTTAATCTTCCATATAATCAGTTTTTAGGTGGCTGAAGTTCACACTTAAGCCATGAAATTCTTTTATCCAATTTGGACCTGAGACACCTTAAAACATATCTTAGGACATCTTTTGGCCATTTTTGAAATATGTCTATTTATGATATCTCCAGGACCGTTTGAGCACTTTTCAAAGAAAAAGACCCATTCAGAAAATCAAAAATTTCTTTGATGAAGGAGCAATGATTACGTCCTTTTGAGTCTGAGAAGGGCAGATGCATAAGCTATATCATGAGCCAATTTTTTGGAGTTTTTTAAGGGTTACTGCAGGCCATCAAATCAAATAGTTTGCTTTCCAGATGGTTTAAGTTTACAAAACGTTAAACCACCTTGTAGCCTAGCAATTGGTAATTGCTTATAGGTCATTTGGTACTCTTCCTTTTGGAATTTTCTTGTCAAATTTGGACACAAGACACCTTAAGACTTATCCTAGTACTTCTTTTGGTCACCTCTGAAATATGTCAATTTGTGATGACTCCAGGGCAATTTGAGTACTTAAAAAAAGACCCTTTCAGAAAGTCAGATCTCAGGATTTAGTCCAAGGTGAGCAGGTATATGCTATGTGATGGGACAGTTTTTGGAGGGGTGTGATACACTTAAAGGACTGCCATTGACTGTTGAAATGGCAAGTTAACTTTTTGACACATTTATGATGGGTTAAGAGGTACCCAATATTCACCTATTTGATCAAGAATCAGTTGATAGGTGTAACCTAGGGTGCTCTACAAGTACTATTTTGGATTCATCTGACGAATTTTCTATTTTGTACTGACTGGAACAGTGAGAATCACTGAAATTCAAGTAAAACGTGGATTCTGGAAAGCCAGTAATGAAATGCCAACTGCTGTGGTTGAGAACGTTTTACGGTTAGGCTTGTTAACCAGGAGAATTGAATCGCCTTTTTTGGATTTTCTTGAATATCTTTTGCAAATTTTTCCAGTCTTTGACGAAAAGAATTGTATTAATCAATATTCTTTTTCATCAAATAAGGCAAAATTTAATTGAAACTATATTTTTTGTAAAAGGACAGAGATAAGAAAGTCTAAAGGTGAAATTTATATGCTTATTTATTATTCATCATGATACACTTATTTACATACTTGTTGCGGGAGTGTACTACTGTATTTGAAAAAGGATAGTCATTCATTTGTTGATTTTACTTTTTAATATCCATGTGTACTTGGTATTGTTGCAGTCAGGTTTGAATTACGAGGGTACATGTATTGATAGTCACACTTGTTTTTGACATTATTAATTAGAAAACCACTTAAAAACTTACTGGTGTGGTCTCTCACAACGCGGATATAATGTGATATTGACAAACTGAGTCAGTGATGAAGAGTTGTTTGGCACAGATTTTTACAATTCAGATGAAGTAATACACACAGTTTATACCAGTCACTTCCTTATTTGAGTATGTATCATTTTGGGCAATCGTAATTCTTAAAACGAGTACGATCAGGATAGAAATGAACAGATCCTATTTTAGAAATACGAGTGTCAGCTATATTTAGTTCATTGGTTCAACCACATCAATTTAAAATTGATTTGAATTTGTGGCTATCCTTAATTTGGTAACCATCAGAGTGACCATCCATGCAAATATGCAGTGAATCTATCTTACTTCACCAACCTTGATCTTTCCAAAGTAAAAAATGGACTAAATATCGTACTGCATTGAAACATTGGCTAATGTGTATTTGTACATGAAATATCGATTTTTTTTCTCGTTTTACGAGAATTTTTCAGAGCGCAAATCGACCAGACATGTTAAACTTCCAATTAGGTTGTATGCCATGTACTGATGTCTCCACCATCCAACTGTTATTATCAATAATGGGCAAAGTTGAGGATTGATGATATTAATATTTGAAGAAGTATTTCATTATAACAGACTGGCAGAATGTTTGTTACGCAATTGTTCATTTCTTCTCCACAATGGTTCCACGCTCTACATCCAAAAGTTGGAAGAATTCCCACAGGTTTACGTCCCTCTTGCGTAATGCAAATCCTAAAGTAGTTTAAGAATTGTAATCATCCATCAGTCGAAGTTGATTGCGTGTTGAGGTTTGTACCTAGGTCGGAGATGACTACGATGACTGAGAGTCAAGAATTGTTCAGACGTGAAGATGAAATTTCCAGAGGGATTACCTCCCTAAGAATCGAAGATAAATTAAAAGGAGAACCGGTCAATTCTGACAACATTGATTTTCTGGAAATCGGCAATAGCGAGGACTTGGTGATCAATGTTTAAATCAGCCAGAAGTCAGTTGTAATACTCTAGAAACCAGTGTATTATTGATTAGTAAACAGAAGAGTAATTGAAATAGTGAAGATATTAAGTTATGCCCGGGAGGTGTTGGGATTTTTGTTTATCGACGGTCAGCATGCAGTAGGATTTTCATGTTTATGGCAAGATGCTTGAAATGATGTCCAGAAGATGTTCAGTTAGATCATACATGGTGATCTTCAGCTATGTTAAGCTTCTCGTTGTGGTATTTGATGACTGAGTATTTTTTTAGGATATCTGTTTTTATCAGCTAAGCGTTGGAGTTGGTTTGGGAACTTTCAAGAAAATATGACATTTGAAGAAGAATAGTTTTTTCCAGAGGACAAAAACAGCTGTATCATAAGCCTCCATGGTTTCCTGGTTATTCTTTCGGTGTTTAAAATGAACATATATAGGTACAGTCCCAAATAAGAACAATAATGAAGTCAAAACTAGATGAGTCTGAATACGTCGCTACTGCTTTTGTATTTCAGTGATGTATTCCTATTTTAGGAACTAAAAAAAATCAAACTAAGTCAGATTTCACCTCCTGGTCGGAACATGGTATGCGCACTTTTTTTTGGAATATTGTCTAAATTACTGTATTTTCGTTTGAGCATGTGCATGAAAACCCTCTTAAAATCTGTGAGAAATTATTCAAGGAAGCAAATACGGGTGTGTCAAATATGCTTACATGTACCTTAGTGCCCATACACCGTATGTAAATAAGACACAACGCTGGCGTGACAACTTTAGCGAACATCCCTTGAGGAATATCGCCTAAATGATGAGAATCAGTATGTATTGAACGACCTAAAGAAACTACTATACCGTACATCCCAAATCGAAAAAATATTTGCACATTGTTTGGTGTACAAATTTTACCCATCTCTCTTTGGTGCATTTTGTGTTGCTTCAGATAAATTGGTATCAGAAATGTTTCATTTGTATTGTCTGAATTTCCGATGGTAATTTGATTGGCCTTGCTTGATATTCTTTGTCGTTCAGTGGTGTGAAAATTAATTATCTGTACGAATGAAAGTCCTCTTCCTGTGGAAGTGAAGCCCAGTTTCTGTTATTTTCTACAAAACGATAATTCACCTTTCTGTGTTAATGACATTTTACACGAAACGTATTCATTGTATTTCGCACAAATGAGTGAAAAGCACTGAAAAGTGTCTGAATTCTGGACTTATATGATGACACTTAATAAACAAAACATGAAAAAAGTTGGCAGATATTGAATGATATTGTGAAGTGGTGTGTATTGTCTTCGCTTTCAATGCGACATCATCTGTACTAGAAAATAAATGAAATCAAATTTTCGCCAATTGTGCATTAAAGTGCCTCATTATTATGAACTCGATTTACAAAAACATTGGGGAACAATGCAGAAGTATGTGTTAAATTTATTCATACTGTAATATTTCAAAGATTACAAACTACACAAGTTCCAAAGTTTTCAGTGTTGACTGTAATTACATTATCGCGAATATTCCATTTATTTCGTAATGAAATGCACAGTGATAAAATGGTTCTTTCTGCGTAGAATCAATCCCAAATCTTTTCTGAGAGAGACTGGCAGTATTTATGGGGAAAGGTTTGCACTTTTCTTGACATAGATAGATCTTCAGTACGTATAATCGACACAAACACACAATATCGTGAGTGAAGGACATAATTTCAGATCCCAGAAGGAAATAAATTGTGTCTTGCTGACCAAAAATTGTATTCCTGATTTAAAGTCGTGATATTAGGTTTATTATAATTAAGGTCATGCAACTTGAAGATAATGGCAACAAAAGCTAATGTTTTCTTCCAAATTTCATGTCTCCCCCGTCAGCGGGAGTTCCAAGAGTGTATTTGGGACCCAAATATACACACGAATGATAAACATTGAATACTTAGAGCAATTATCAATGAATGAATGAAATATCAAGGAGTGAAGAATTTCACTTTGGTGGCTCGTTCCACACGGGAGCCACACGGGAATGCCACACGGGAATGCCACACGGGAGCCACACGGGAATGTCCCCTCCACACGGGAATGCCACACGGGAGCCACACGGG
>JBCAUG010553952.1:0-14687 GCA_038406175.1 Haplosyllis leylae | reverse complement strand
CAAAGATTTTGGAAAAAGTTTGAATTAAGTGGAACTTTGGATTAACCGTGTTCGATTTAGCCGTGCCCGACCTGTAGAAAGTGTGTTTCAATTTGAAACAACAAATTTTTGTGAAATTCTTTTCAATTGCACGAACGAAATTCAAAAGACTGGGCATTAATACCACCAACTTGCTTCAGAATAACGGACAGAAATATGTCTTCTTCGGTGGAGCTCCAAGTTTGTTAATGAAAACTGAATAATTCATGCGAAAATAGCCCGGATTGTGAATTACTACTCTCCGCTGCAAAATAATGGCGAGGCCAGGAAAAATAACCTCAGAGTTCAAACAGTTCAAGAGATCAACACAAGATGTCGTGGTTGTTACTGAAAGGTTGCAGCCTCTGTGCAGCTACAGACAACGAAAGCAACTTCCGAAGCACCTTTGTCATAGGTGGATGTAACTGTCGTTTGAAATGGAAGCATTGAGCGCAGGTACTGTCAGCTGGTTTCCTACAGGGTTCAGATCCTGTTTGTTCCCCCGTCCATACCTCGTAACCTACAATAGGTTTTCTATGTAGCGCAGTTCACGCTACACTTGCACCTTTCACACTGTGTTCTGCGGCTGTGGAAGGCCTACACAATGCTCCCTCGCTTCATATGGTCCACAGAAACTGTGACAAGAGAGATATAAAAAGAGATATTTGAATAGACTGGAAACAATGAAATATGTAGACATTGTTCGCAGCTTTTTGAGGAGAAACTGCTCTGTGCATATTGCTTCTTCCTGGTGAACCGCTTCAGGATCAGATGGATCAGGAACTTGTGCAGACATAAGATCAGGACTTCACATCTGAATCAATACCCCCCAAAAAAACTAACACTTCAATGTGAACAAGCAGATCAGGGCTTGTGTACTCACAAAAAACTCATACAAATATGTACAGACTTTTTTCGAAAGCTGCTCACCATGATCCTTTTTCAAACATTTCATTTCTGACTTTGCCCTGACACTGTGGGGAAAATCTATACCAAGGATGACAGGCTTTTTGAAATGTAATATCTTTTTTCGATTTTACACAACAGCATGCAAAATGCATAGAAAAGCCAACAATGACTGGCTGGGACAATCTTTGCACAAGATCAACTTTTCACTACTCTTCGCAGAAGTGTCAAATCTTCAATCAAACAGAGAATCTTTCAACGTTTGCACTTAAAATATTGAGTGCAGCCCGGACTTCACCTTCTGGCCGAAAGAGGGAGTATGACCTTTGCGCATGGGCAGTTTAACAGAAAACTTACTCAAGGTAGCCGTCCAAGCTGTGCAGTTTTCTGTTATTTTAACCGTCGGGTTGTACGGACAATTTGCCACAGTACACTTGCGACTTTTGACAAATCTTTTAGCCACTCTGTGCAGTCTATTATGAATTGACAATCTCTTTATCCCTACAAGCAGTAAGCCTGCAGGATTTAAGACTGTACGACAAACAGCCATCCAGGGGAAGAGATCACTGCGTTGTAACCTTTGTTTGTACTACTTTATGAGAAGGTTTTCCTGGACTGCATAGATATGCAGAAAGAGGACGATCACTGAAGTCCTAGCTGTACATTATAGAAGGGTTTGTTTGTGTGACATCTAATTCATTCATCATCGCGCTTGGGTCAGGGGTTAGAAAAGCTCCCTTGCTATCTAGGCCTCGTTGCCTGATATTTTACCAAATGCAAATATAAAACAGAGTTGCTAGAGTTATGCTCTTTGCCTTGGCACTGTGCAGGGGTTCGTGGTAGAAATCTAGTAATTCTGAGGAGGAAAATGGGAACCTTGGACCCCACTGTGCCACACGTTTTTCAGATATACCTCGAACAGGTGATCCACATACAATGAGTGTAATTAATGTTTTCACTTTGTTAAAAAGTTTATATTTGGGCCTGAATAGAAATTATCATAAGAAAAGGAAGACTGACTGTAAAACGTATGGAGGATATAAATCCGTTAAAGGTTCTTAAGAGATCAGACATACAATGCTGGTGACCCGAAGATCAAGAAGTTAGTTCTAGCTTCTGGTGATAAGATAGACTTGTCAAAGTATGCACAAAGTTCATCGTCGTCTTGTTCAACCGTCAAGTCTACAATCTTCAACCCTTCACGCCTTGCGACCTAGATCACCTTTTTACAAGTAACAGACATACACTCACAAAAACCACAGCACTTTTATCTTTAATTCTAGAGCATGGGATGTTTGATAAAGTTACTAGATGCCTTTGAGTTCAAAAGCTTTTTATCAGAAAAGTGCTGCAAATTGTTGGTAAAGCAAGTTTTGCCACAACGGGGTCTGTTGTAGTGAGAAGAGGGGTCGGCAAGGAAGGAGAAGGCCTCGAGAGGGTATCTGGAAACAAATCATTTTCTGGGGTTGAAACTCACGGGGGTATCTTCCTTCTTTACCCGAGTAATACATTTATGTAAATACAGGTGCTTCGGTTAGAAGATATACCCCAAGCGATACTTTCTTTTAGCCTTGGTTTTGACGACTCTCAAGAGGCGAGTGAGTTCGGTTACGCCTTCTCGACGACCGCTTGGCTACATGCTCCGAGGGGGGAAGGTTTCTGTTGACACCAGATAGTATAATTGTTAACACCAAAGGAAAATATTTTATTTTTCTTGTGACACCAAATATGTGCGATACAACGTCAAATGGTGTAACGAAGTCTGGGCACACACTTAACAGTCTGGTACACTATCGTCTCTACATTATTTTTATTGATGAAAAATACGACGACCAAAGGAGACTGTGTAGAAGCTTTATCACCTTGTGTTAACCCAACTTTCACGCCGGAATTATCCAAGCGAAATAAATAAATGCTGCAATCATAAAGAAAAAGTTGCCAGCATCGACTCAGACACATATTTATCGAGCCCAGGAGTGGGATTTTACCAGATCTCATTTTTGGATGATTTGCACAAAATTACAGGATTGTTATCCCCGACAAGCCCCTAGTTTTAGAACAGGTCTAAAAAGATCAAGGCATGAGGTGTTTGGAGATAATTCACCGGTCACATCGCCACAGCCCCGCAGCTTGATTGATCGAGTGGAATTGTCCAGTCAAAATAAGGACTATAATCATGGAGGGAGATATCACAAGCCGATTGATATAAAGAAATAGATGAAGTCTGCATGGAGCTCTACAGCAATTTGCACAGTTTTTCTCCAGCAGCAGGTATTTGTAAGAGTAATTCTACATTCATAAGTGGCTGCACTGCTTAACACTGTACAATTCAATCTTCTGCCTGTGGGTTAAAGGCATTCAGGCAGAGGCCCATTCAAGGTTCCCATCAGTCTTTTCTCTGAATCACCTATTAGTCAATTGGTGACCTAGCCACAGTGAGTATTGCAGTTGAGAAGTTCCTGGTGAAAGGATGGAATGTGAGGAAGAAGTGAAAGGGACTTGGGGATTCTGGGTTACAACCCTATTGTGTAACTAGTGCCTTTGGCACGTTCAACTGCCAACATTCCAAGCAAATGGCACTTTTTTACACCCACTGGTGTCAAAGTGTGGTGCCAGGGCAGTACTAGGATTCTTTAGAGTTAATTCTTTATCCTAGCCCTGCAGAAATTCATATCCTTTTCCTGCTTGTGCTGCTGAAGAAGAACTGGGGCCAAAAAGCCAGGCAACGACATGTAAGAGCTGAGCTTTGGGATGTTGAGGACAATAGGTGGGTGCCTGATCTATCTTGGCAATCCGGTCACAATGATTCACACCATCCCGAACCCTATTGCTTCCAAGGTCGAGGTCATTCTACCTCAACCACAAATATTGTTCCCACTGCTATTCAACTGACTATTCTTGGTGTGAATTTGTATGGGACCTTTTTCTTTGATTTGATTCATTCTTAGCTGATTCTTGGCAACATGATTTAGCCCGGGGGATATCTATCATAAGCATGGATATTGAGGCACGATTTGGGCAAGGTAAACGTGCAGCAATGCCTAGTTGCCCTGGCCCTTTGAAGTAAGAGCCTAAAGGTCAGCCATTGCCTTATTTGACTTGGGCTTTCACAAACTTGATCAACTAACATAATGCCAAGCCTATTTGCCACTTTTTACCAACATTTAATTGATTTTGTGCACTATTTGTGGTTCACGAGGGCCGTTGATGGAATCCTTTTGTTCATCTTTGCATCAAAATGCAGACCTTGTTCAACGAAATTGTCCAAATTTTGCCTCAGAGCAAGGTAACGACGTCATTTAGTTGTATAGGTCATTAGTGAAGAGAACCTCCTGCCATTTTTATGACCTGTAGGTAAACATATAGACTTAGCCTTTTTATCATATGTCAAATGTGAACGGTAGTAAATAAAACATAGAAAGTACTATGTTTGAATAATGTTGTTTTGTGAGTAGCAGTAGCAGAATTGTAGTTTTCCTGAGCTCGGAAGGTATACAGGAGCTAGTGGTAGATATTTGTGGTTCGGCTCTTTGAGTATTCTCATGATTAGAAAGCACATAAACAAACAAAAAAGTTCTACGTCTTTTCCATGGCATCATTAGTGTATGCAGATAAATAGAAGACTATTTACTCCCGGTATATACATGTCAAAACAATCTACATTGGTGTTTTTGTCAAAAGCAATCAATGATGATGAAGGGACGGATTCAATCTATTTCCCAGCTCTTTCTGTTTAAAATTAAGTTGGTTCAGAATGCTGAGGTAATATGTTTTATTCGAGGTTCATTTCTAAAATTTTGACAAAACTCAATGAAGATACGTTAATGCTGAGATATTAAGGATAACATACAAGATAAGAAATTCATACAGAGTACTCAGCTCTAGCTCTGTGCCCTATCGCTATGACCTCAGTCTGAACCTACCCCAGCAATAAATTGACACCATAAAATCTGTTTAATAATTTCGACTGATTGCTCATTTTTGTCTTGCTACTGAAACGATGTTTTGAAATGCTACCGTCAGTTCAGCATGAATTGATTCAAAACAAATCAACCATCAGCCGTGTTCCGTCGAACAGTAGCGGTTAATGTGCGTCAAATACACACCGCATTCATGTTGGAATGTTTTTTGTTCAAATGGAGTAATTTTTATGAATACATTTGCATTTTAAATTACCTGAATGTACCTGTTTTACTTCTGTTATATTTTCACAAACACAGTTGTTAAATACGAAGAAGGGCAGCTGGTTCCTTACATCAACTGAACTCCGATTTTTTATACTCTGTCTGGTTGATTATGTAATGACTTTAATTTGAAATGAATAACGTAGAAAATATCTTCATTTGCATAAAATGCTGATGTAAATTGACAAATTAGATTTTTTCTTTCACATATTACTATTTTTTCTTTAAATTTGTTCCCTTTTTTGGTATGCTTTTCTTCAAAAGCCACAAAAAAGTTAATTGACAGTCTAAATTAGGGTGTTCTCCTTTTTCATTTTGTTTTTATTCAGTTTCTTTGGTTCGACATGTTCTAATTTATGTGAAATGATAGAGATGTCCTTGGAAAATGCATGACAAAAGCGAAAATGTTACATTCATTCTCGGACTTTTTTCTTCTTGTCTTTGCACCTTTGGCTCCAACTGGCACGATCTGCCTATTGATATATTAAACGTGCTAATTAGCATTCTTACGCATACAAAGACAACTAATTTTTCATTCTGCTAATTCAATGAAATTAGTGTCACATTCTACGCATTTCATGTCTAATAGCCTTCTCGTTTTCTTTAAACGATATTGAAGGTTACGCAGACATTCACCGAACCCTGAGAGCATTTTCGTGCCGAATATGTTTTGTGTCATTCTGTGCAAATTTCCGAGTGGAGTTTTTATGTTGGTGTTTGTCTGCGCATTTTATTGTCTTTGGCAGAATTTGCAGCACATGTTTTTTGGATGATATCATGTCTGCATGTGTGATCATGTAAATGCGGACGAGGGTTAGTGACGTGCACGGGGTTACGTTGAGGTCGATGTAGCCCTGGCATGCATGGAGCTGGTCCAAGGGAGTCTAAGTCCCTGGTTTTGGTACTTGCATGGCCCTGCATGTCCGCAAGCCCCTGGTCGCTTCCCCGTGCCCCAAGGCCCCCTGTGTACCGACCCTGCCTGTCACAACCCGGCCCCAGTAGCCATGATCCTTGCCTCTCCCTATCCAGTACAGATTAACGCCTTGCCACGAAGTAACCGCGGCACACGAAATGCAATAAAGTCAGTGCACTTTCATGTCATTTTCTTAAAGTAATGGAATGTTGCACGGGCTTCCCAGGCACCTAATTATCACTTCTCCGCAAATGGACGTCCACCGTCCGGGCCTCTTTGCTCGATGTCCCACATTTTACTTTTTTTTTGCACAAGCATCATCATGTTTGTGTGGACTATCTTTAGAAACAATAGATGACAAGGGGAAATGTCTTTTCTGATCCAATCTACTACTGTATCCAGTATAGGCAGGTTGGCAATCCCCCCGTGTAAGATCCGGTTACAATGTCCATCAATGGGTCTCCGCTATTGGCTACACTAACGCCGATATTGGGTCTTCCTCACCGCTGCCAGCTCTACATGTTAACGCATGTACCGACTACCGAAAAAGCATCGCCTTGAGCTCCTTTTTCATTTTTAAAGATAATATTTACATCACATCATAATGCGACACATCCTGCTTCGAATGGACGTTTTACATGGATACTTAGAGCCAAATCAGGTGAATATTCGATGCTTCTTTTGCGGGGACCATTTGAAGCAAGATGGACGAATGAGGGACCTTTGACCCAATGCAAGACCAATGTCCGACACGGCAGGTCGTAATAAAGTTTCATATTTTACGGTTAATCACGTTTATTTTTCACGGAATTTAAAGCGTGTAACATAAATCATAACATTCACGGCTCGTGTCTCACATATCTGGGCTGCGGTGCGACATAGATTATCCGTGTATTCGTTACATTTATACCACGGATGTCGAAAGGGTCACAAAACAGACATGGCGGCAATTCCACGGCAACCGGCACTTTTGACCCCGCGATTATTTTTCTCGCACGCTTGTTTTCTTATGAATATGAACAATAATTTTTGATGTATAATCTTAGAACGGTCATTATGTTTACTCGATTTGCCATTAAAGTAGGTTGTAACCGTTAAAATATTACGTTATAAGCGACGTGTAGAGCTACATTTGCTTCACTTGTCCGTGAAGTTTAGGCTGGGAGAGAACAAATAGGAGAATAACTATTGCAACTGCTAGTGGAGGTAACTTTATATTTTTGAATTAGATTTTTTAAATTGAAATTAAAGGGTAAACATCTTCTGATATAGTTAGATTCCCGCTATCTGACTCTGCATTTTGATAGATAGGTTTTGCGTTTTGCGTGTAGACAAGTGAAATCCAATACTGTGTGCAATAGATAGTAGATAAACAAATAGTTTTTAATTTAATACCAATTAAATATAAAACTTTCCGCCAGGTTTACATGTACAATATGTGCCTACGGTTGTAACCACAGGCTTTTGCGTCGAAACAAATGGTTTTGTTGTGACTTTTTTGTGCTTTTGTCAGGACACAACTCATCAGTATCAAACAAATAAACGCGCACAAGAACCCTGGATAAATTAGCAGAATGAATTCAATGATCATTGTTTTGAGAGAGAGGGAAATCACTACTAAACAATGCCTAATGAGACAAAAATAGGGATGAAAATGAGCTGGGAATGACACTCGCCTATGTTGTGGAGTTGGCATGCAACATAACGATGAATGAAAATCAATCAATGAACAGATCAATGCAACCTTTTGTTGCCTCATCTTGCTACCGTTATAATAACATCTTTTAACATGGAGTTTTCTCCATATGTCACATTTTTCTGTTTGTTGTACAGAAAAAAGTGCAATATCGGAGAAAAACATATTGAATGCGTAAAAACATAGTAGTAAAATGGAGTACAATTTGTTGTATTACGTGTACATAAGTGGAAACTATACACGAACGGTTACATGAATTATGAACGGTTCTTCATGTAACGTTTTGTTTTGTTCCTGTGTAACATATTTGATAGAAAAGATAAGCATAATGTGAGAGATCTATTTTGTCGAAACTGTTCATGTAAAAGTATTCATAAACCAGGGATATTGATTCATGAGCAACTAAATTCTACAAGCGAAAAATTGGCCATGCAAAAGTGACTGAAAAACTAAGCGTATTTTAAAAACCGAAACTAGACATTTCGTCATTAAAACGTAAGCCTGTATTTAAAGCCACAAATTAGAACTTTTGTCTCGTTTAATTTTTCTGGACATCTGGATTGAAAGGAGAAAAAAATTACTAAGTTATTTTTCTAAAGTTCATTAGGCCCACACAATTAACACTAAAAAAATTCAAAAACGTCATTCAAGCCCAATTAGAACTTTTCTTCGTTATGAAAAGATGTAAAATTTGATAGTGTCACGACAGGTGGATAATTAAATTGATTTTGCTGTACAAGGACATTAACATTGGTGGTTGAGCCAGACATTTTGAACTGAGGCTGACACGCCGCTGTACATCTCTACACTAGATATTTTCTTGTAGATCTAAATTTCTGCGGTGAATGACCGTGTAGTAATTTTAAACTTGCGAACTTTTCACGAATGAGTGAAGATGACTTTGCTAAGTTGTCTGGCATAATTAAGTCTTAACAAGGTGGGCTATATCACCTCGTGAGGTAGGTAAAAAGTTAGAAATGACTGTGGATGGTGACAACGTTGTGAATGGCGGATGACTATTAATATGAAACAAAGCTGTGCACCATTTTACTGCATGGATACGAACGTTAATTCACATTCTGTTTCACATATTTGAAAAATAAGGCTCAAAGATTCTTCAGATTGTATTTCATAACCCCGTTGGCATGAAAATACCACTCTATCAGAGAATCCTTGCTTCATTTAGGAAGAGTTGCTTGGTCTATTAGACATTTTAGTCATTTTGTCCATGAAAGAAATAAGGTTTAATCATGACCACCGCATGCATTCCGTAAATAATCGAGGCAGGCTAATATTACATGTTTAGGCTTGATGTTATGTGCCGCTCTAATTTCAGGACATAATTTATAGGACAGAGGTCAAGCAGTGGCTTTAACGCAGCCAAATACTATTGGCTAAGAACAATGCAGCTTGGTCACATGATTTGATTTGCATAGCATAATTAGTTGTTGATCTAATAGTGTCCAGTTTATTTTGAAATTTATTTCTAATGTTCTATATGGTGTCTCAACATCAGGCCCATTTGTTTGTGTCAATAATATCCTGTCCCTGGCATCTCCCACCACCACCCCCACCCCCCAGATCCGCCATTATTGAAAAATTCTTTGGGAAATCAAGTAAAAAAATAGATAATCCTTTGTATTATCGTAAATATGAAATATATGTTGATCAATGGACAACAAAACACCGTCAAAACAATTCAAAATACCATTGAATTAGCTTGCAAACTTCAAAGGAAGGTCAGTAATTATATAGTTTGTATAATATTGACATCAATAAAATAGAAAAAATATTTCAATAACTCTTTAGTTCAAGTTGATTGTCGTAAATTCCATAACAAAAGCACTGCTGTGTTTATGATTTACTGAAAATGAAGTTTTTTCTTTTCAAAGAAAAAAATGAAAATTGCGCCCCCCAGGCCCAAATTCTTTCATTTTCATGCAGTTTTCAGGAAATTTTTGGCCAAATAATATGTTGGTACCGCCACCTTGGAGGTGGGCGCTCCCCGTCTGGGAAATCCAGGATTTATACTTTGATAAACATATTCACATCCACACTGGGTTAGAAGCACCACAGGAGAAAGAGAGTAAAGTCAAAATAACCAAAACTTCTCAACTTAGAGGGAAGGGAGTGGGGTAAGACAAGGCTTATTATCGTACCTCAAGAACTAAAATTCAGTAAGATTTTGGCAAAGGAAAACGTTGAATGCTATGAAAACTGTAATTGCAAAGGGCTTGGATCATTTTGCTTTACAGTAGATGCATGTACTGGGTTCTTCTAATATCATGTTTTACAGGGATTTCGTATGTCAACAGATAATTTCTGCTGTTCTGAGCAATTTCACAAGTGTTGAATGGGGATTGTGATCTGTGAAATGATGACAGTAAAACCTGGGGTTTCCTTTGTGGACTGAGGGGAGGCACATCTCTCTCAACAACTGCTCATTTTCCCAGGATTTGAACCAAACTTACATGGATCTACCTGTAAAGCTTTCATGTAATTTTCTGGGTTATCTTGTGCATGAAACAGAAGCTACAGAAAGATTGTAAGGAACAGGCTGAATTGAGAGATATGAGATGAAGGTTCATCATGTATCTGTACTTCAAAAATGTTGACACTTTCGTCTGTTCATAATTGGAGCATTTCATTTTGGAGGAAATATCCACTTATCCCATTGTTTTTAATACAACGGAAGGTTTAGTTGAATTGAATAGAAAGACGAAAGAGGTTTTTATACCGTCTCTCTTTAACGTCATTTAATTCAACCCAAGTTCGTGGTAAGCCGCTTTTGAGTTTTAATTTAATTTTGTTCTAATCTTGTGACCTCAAGTGCAAGAAAAAATACTTGTGTCCACGTCAGTTCGACGAAAGTTCTATCGCAAAACCTAAAGGTAAAAAATACATGTATCCATAAGACAGGAAATTGTCTTAAAGGAAACTTTTCCTTTTTTCTAATTTATTAAGTGAACTTTGCGTCGTGCTACCAAAAACCGTTTTAAAAGAAGTGATCTTCCCACTTGGCGTTTAAAATGAGCTTTCTGGAGTAATTTCACAAAGGCGTTCTGCATTCCTTTCGTTTCGGGGTCCATTCCACTTATTTGTGTAAGCCAACTCGCGCACAAGAAAAGAGCATGGTAACTACAGCTGTGATCAGTTTCATTAAATTATTAATATATTACACGCATATTGCTGTTGATTAATTTACTATGTCATCTCATAGTGATGACAGCTTTGGCAAAGAATCATTACAGTTATCGTTTCAATGTTATTGTAACGGGTAGTTAAATTACTACTAATCTTTCACCTACGTAAATTTTGAACAATGGTTGAGTGGTAGCATTTATTAATAATTATCATACTGTATACCGATAATTGATACACATCATAAATAATAAGATGAATAGATTTAAAACGTTGGTTCTTTGCAAGAATTCTCTGTTATGTGTCTTGTAGCACTTTATTTTGCAACAGGCAGAGATATTTATATTTGCATACTTGTAACAATCATTTACATTATAACTGTTTTGTCACTTAAAAGCGCAGGTGTGTGTCTTCACACAAATCGGTTAAGAAAGACCAGGAAAAAGGTGCTATAGCTGATATATAAGATCATTTGTATTCACTGAAATGCTTGTATATTACAGCAGGCAGATGTGACATGTCACATTTAGTCCCGTTTCTGTAACAGCAAGTACCTCAACAATTTAAAATTTAAAATCTCGAGGCAGACAGTGGTAGAGTCTAAAAGGCTGCCCTGTAGATTCTTAATGACATAGGTTGATAAGTAATGACTACTGACGTATGTTAGTAGAATATCCGACGGCAGTGCAATACCTAACAGTCAAAATGCTGGGTAGGTGTAGCACCGGAGGTGAATCGGATTACCATTGCATTTAGCTGTGAAAGTACGCATAATCCTCTAAAGAAGAAAGATTTGGCTTTCTACATGGTTGTTACCAAAGGACGTACTCGAACCTGAACTACAAAAAATCTTATTTCTAATTCTGGCTTTAAGTTGTGGCTTAGCAATCCAAGTTTTTCCCGAATGACATGTAATTTGAAGCCATCCAAAATCTTGATGATCCACCCAAAGAGCTTTGTCCACCTTTTCCATGCTGAAAACACAAAATACTGAAAGCAAGTCCCTTTCTATGCGTTTTTCAAATCACAACTTTCTTGGCACAAGTGGCTTTCCTGGCGTTTAGGGTAGGGGGGGGGGACTTCCTTTTCCGTTTCACAACTTTTGATGGATTTGAACTGACTCTCTATTTTGCTATTTGTGCAACCTCAGACTGTCACGTCAGGGCAACTCACTGACCTCTGTATGATATTAATGTGGTAAGAATACTGAAAGCAAAACCGCAATTCCCTTTCAAATGAAATACAATAGCTTCACCAATTAGAGTCCAAATAACCTGTGGATAAAATGTCATTACCTTTTGTGCAAATTGCAAGCGGTTCGATCTTTTGTCTGTGACGAAAGTGATTTTGCTTTTCTAAATTATTACTGTACACAGTTTGCTTAATTAATTGAGTACCAGCTTTTTTCAACAGTCAGCCAATGGGATTTTTCGTACTTTGATGGAAAAGATCGATTGGTGATCAAGTAGACAAACAGAAAGAGATTTGTGTTTGTTAACACTTGAGCATTCCACTGATTGACTCTCTGGCAAACATTACCTGCTGTTAAATAAAGTGAGCAAAAATGCCTCCTTTGAGGAGAGCACTACAAAGTTCCATGGCATCACTGTTGCTATTATTTTTAGACATTTTTACAGTTTGCTGCTCACCTGGCTTCCCACAGAAAATGAAACATTACCTGTCTGCCTCGGAGAAAAAAGTGAAATCACCATTTTAAAAGCCTCTGATCTAATAGGAAGAAAGCCTTTTAGCAGGCAAGAGAGTCCATCAACAAACCAGGCAAGGGTCTGGTGGAAGAAGAACGGGCAGCACAGTGTTGGAACTTCGTTAACTAAAAAGGTCCTTTGTTTTTAACATCAAGGAAAACCTGCGTGACAAAGGAAACTAGCAAAGAGCCCTGATAGGAAAATGGGAAGAAGCTTGCCTGCTAATCAATAAAGCAATATCTTTAACATCCAACCCTTAAATGTACAGAAAAAGATTCTATTTTCTGTAGCACTAACAAGAACTTGATTGTTTGAAAGAAGATCTTTACCAGTAAATGGTAGTACTATTGATCAAACATTGATGAATGTAACAGGAAGTTTTTGCACAACATTCACAGAAATTACAGCAAAAACTTCCTAAGTCTTTATACAACTTAGAAAAATTGGGTTGTTTGAAGAATTTTTCATCACATTCATTTCATATTTTGACAAAAAGTGTTTTGATTTATGGTTTACTTTGAAATGAATATTGGGCAGTCATTTCAATCAGGGTGAAATTAGTTTAGGGTAGATCCATAACAAATGGTATTTTGTTTTGTGTGCAAATGAACAATAGCTTGCACCGCTATTGACATTTTACTGTCCTCGATTTATGCGTGGATAATTTATATCACTTGTTAAAACATATCCACAAAACGTGTATCCATAAAATGTGTGTTTGACAGTAAGTTTGATTTTATCATGTTTATGACCTTTACACAATGAAAAGCAATTACAGCTTATTGATTCTGTTTTCATTCTAGAATAACTATATTCAAACAGAAGTCATTTGAAATGGATTTATTCGATCACAAAAAAGTGATGAAAATGCCATCACCCTGGAGCAAATTGAGGTCTGGAAATGTGTACAAAAACTACAAATAGTGCTATCATGTGAGTAGACCTGGTGCTGATTTGTAGCATGTAGCAAACGGAATCAGTCAATGCAAACAATAGATGCTTCAAACAAGCAAACAATACCAGCCAACAAATCCCAGTGCTCACTGAACCAATCTCATATTGAATGGTTTCAATTGCGTCATATCTGACTGAACGCTCGTACGCAGCAGCTCATACTACAAACAATGCAACACCGCAGATAGTAATATGGCCTCAATTGGCAATGAATTTGCAATAATTGTCAACCACTCTGGCGACTGGTAGAACTGTACATTTAACGGGCGATATGGGAACAAATAAGGTTGCATCCACCAACAAAGCAAAGCTTTCAACAGCTAACGAGTCAAAAAGGCTGCACATGTAACAGAAGTGATTTGCAGGTAATGAGGGTTTGTGGTTGGTGGTCTGAGGGGAGAATGTTACGAGTGCTTGTGGTAAAGGTGGCTGTGGTTTGCGGTGAGGGGTACAGTAAGGCCTCGGCCCGGGCGGGTCGGTCCTGCCCGCTCCGCAGCTTCGGGGTAAAGGTGCCTGGGAAGCTGGTGTGGCGAGGCTGGGAAGCTGTCGTCGTTCAACTGCGTGTCTCGTCGCGGTAAAGCTCGTGTGTAAAGCCCTGTGGTTAACCACATCAGCTCAAAAACCCTTCAAATCGCTACTCTCTATTCTCCTCAACATTCACCTTAATTGCAATGTCTTGCCGCAACGTAAGCCTTCCTGGCATTCCAGGCCAATCTGTAAAAGTCATTTCTCATTTGGCTGCGGTTTTTGCTTTCCGCAATCTGGTTTACCACATCAATGCCATACAAAGGTGTGTGTTTTTCTCAGCACTCCAGTGCTCTACGGGTGTGAAACCCCGGGGAGAGGGCAACCATAGGTCCTTTGCAATATTCCCAACCTCTCGTACCTCTAACCTGCAAATGTCGTAGTTCAGCGTACTATGCGCCTGCTAATACCTAAATACACATTCTTGCGATAAGTGGAAAAGAAAGAAAGAATATTTGTAATTCTACTGAAAATTGCATTAGGCGTGGTTAAGAACCAACAGATCTGTTATATAGTGAAAGATTTTCCATCCAACCCTTCCTGACATCAGGTGCAAGGTTTCCTCGACTAGGGAAGGCACGACTACAAATTTTCATTCGTCGACTAGTCGGACACCATTAGTCGACTAATTAGTCGACTAATTT
>JBCAUG010553841.1:0-14687 GCA_038406175.1 Haplosyllis leylae | reverse complement strand
AACCTCCTCCATAGTCTAGGTGTTTGACTTTTTGACATTTGACATCTTTTTGACACATTTAACTTAAACCACCTCAGCCCATCACAGGGCTATTTTTCTTGTTAATCTCTGGAATTGGGTGAGACCGCGTTGGATGAGTGGTGGACACACCATGAGCTGCTATTCTTTCCAGAGACGGGCCTGAACCTGGTAGCAGTTTTTTGTTTGCTTTGCGTTTGATGCTCTTTGGGATGTCAGAGTCACTGGAGCTTAATGATTCTGCATATGTTCGCACCTTTCTTGTTTGTTGATGGGGCCTAGTAGATTGGCGTTGGTTCTTTGGTACACATGTACGCAGGTCATACTGTGATGATGCTACTGAGGATTTTAAATTTTTATCACTGGCTGCACCTTCATCTGCTGTAGATACTACTTCTTCGAGATCAGAGTAGGGATCTATATCTCTCCATGTCTCCCTAACTGGAGGTTTCCAGCTGGCTATGACAGTGTCAGTGACTTTGTTTATGACCACCATGGCGTTTTCCGTTGTTGCTCTCTTAACCCATAAGTCAAGCGTAGACTGGTTCACCGTGTAATTTTCATAAAGTTTTATCTGTTTGTCTGGTACGAAGATGTTCCCCACTTTCATGTTGCCATGATCGTTATGATGGTCATTTGTGACTTTCATGTCGCTGTAATTGCCAATGACTAAACAAGGTTTATTCAGTGCACATGAGGCTAACTTGCTGTCCCGCAGAAAGTACAGTTCTACTCGCTTTGTCATGGCTGCATAGCACTTGAATGGGGTTGGGGGTAATCGCCCTTTTACCCAGGAGATGTAGTCAATGGATTGAAGAAACAGAGAGTGCGGTGTGGTCCTGACTGCATTTTTCATCAAGCACTGAATGCAAGAGTCTCTTAGGGATATAGGGCTGACTGTGTGGTCCGCATCAGCAGGTGCATTTCCCACAATAATGGCAGTATCCTCTGTGAATGCAGAGACATCTACGAATTGTTCTAGATTCTCCATGCACTCCACTTGAAGTATGTTTACCGTATTTTCATCTTTGGTCCATTCCGGAAATTCGGGGGGTGAGGGCAGTTGTAGTGAGACATTGTTCTTGTGCCTTAATTCTACAAATACTCCCGGACACATGTATACTAGGTACAGGTCACAACTGTCTAGAAGTTCCAGCCTTTCATTGGTCCAGGGCGCCCCGGCAACCATGACGTCAATGACATACCGGAGGCGTCCCGTAAGGACCGCAATGTCCATACGATAGGATTAGATGCAGAATGCCTCCAAAGTACCTGTAAGGCCCCCGCCTGTGCAAAAGAGAGCTTGCTCTCCTTAAGGGAAGGCCTGCCGCCTTCAAGGAAGGCGCTTGCTATCCGGAAACGGAGCCTCTCTGGCAGAGGCTGCCGTTCCCCTACCCAGACTGGCACACAAAAGAGGGGCCGCCTTTTACAGCGGCGCCACATATACGAAAAATTTCTGGTACATTAGTAATGTATACGAGAAAATATTAGAATACAACAAGAAAGTCCTCCTGCGTGAACGCAAGAGGTATACCGCCCGCCGCATTGCAAACCTATCCCGGGGGACTTATGTCCCCCCGAAGAAATTTAAAGAAAAAAATTGGGAAAAAAAATTCGGGGGGGGGGGGCCGGGTACCCGGATAACTTTCTATTATACATTACTAATGTACTAGAAATTTACTAGTATACAGAAAATAAAAGTGAAATTGTGAGATAATTTTCTCATAAAGATAGAAAATATAAGATTATGTGCATGTTGCCTCATTCCAAATACACAATAATTTAGGGGTCTTTATCTCTATTCACAACAACTGTTGAACAATGGTGAAGGTCACTTGTATGGACGGTCAAAATAGTCCATTGCATTTGTTTCTTGGTTCTAACAGTTAATAAATTGAAGTATTGATAAATTTTGCGAATCTGGTAGTCTAAAAAATTTACCAAAACCATTCTTTTTGGTGAAGATATGGATGTAAAAGTAAATAATTTGTTCGAACTCACGGCTCTTTTAAAGACCAGATTTATTTTGAACAACTTCTAGCACATTGCTCGTTTACGTGCTTTTATTTTTGATTAAATATCAATTATTTCATCAGTATAAATTGAAATATTGGCATGGAAGCTATTAAATTTCTTTGTAAGCTGAGCCGAGCTGCTCAATAATTCATCGCTTCTTTAAAGTGTTATTGATGATGGCAAAGGTGAAGTACGAGATTGCATGAAGGACTTGGTGGTTGGAACCCGTTATGTCTGAAGAAAAGGCAGCTTGAAGCAAATCTGTCTTGATCCTTTCCTGTTTTGGCTAATTTGGATAAATAATAAATTAGGAATAAAACAACTGATACACCACTTTGATACATTCATCATTTCTCCATAAAACAAATTTGTTACCGCCAGCGTACGAGGTACGACGGGAAGGTAATATTTTCAGTATGTTCACTGGGGAGGGTTACCCCAGTCCCAGGTTCTTTCCCTGGTCTCTGGTTCCAGTCCCTTTCTGGGGAGACCCCCACCTGGGACTGGGGTACCCCCCTCCACTCCCCCCCCCCACAGGGACTGGGGTGTTTCCTGGCTGGGACTGGGGTATATACCTCTCCCCTCCCCCGGAGACAGTACAAAGAGCGAGTACTTGCTACGCAGTGACGTACCGATGCGCCTCTTGCGGTGTCACAGGAGGACTTTCTTGTTTGGTATTTATATGATTTCTCTCCAAACTCAGCCTCACGGTTTTTACCAATATGGCCATTTCGAGGTCATCTCACTGGTGCCACACCGACCGAAAGCGTATCTATAAAGCAAAAAGAAGAATAAGATTTTACTATGCGAATGTAGGCATTTGTAGTTCTAACCTCATTATTGACTGTCCAATGCCATCATAAAAATAATATGAAATGAAATTATTGTGATCTGGATAACTGACACTATGGCTAGAAGCCATATTCTATAGTGTCGGCAAATGGGTTGTCATCACATTGTGCCTTCTGAAAAAAACCCCTCAAAACTCTTTGGGAAATTATAACAACAGCTGCGCACAAAAAACAAAAGGTTAGGTAGGTAAACAAAAGTAGTTTGGGTGAAAATAACAAAAAATGGGGAAGATCATGTGATGTGGATGTTATGCTCTAAAATTTCTGCGGTATATTTAATTCGTATTCCTTAAAATTCTTTAATCTATTTCATTATTTGTTAGACTCTTCATGGCGTTACATTAAAAATTAGGTAGTAAAAGTTTCACCAGGTGACTCGCACCCCCACCCCTCTCACACCCTTGGGACCCCTCACACCTCTTGCAGCTCTCACACCCATCACATCTATTACACCCCCTACACCTCTTGCACCCCTCCCACCTCTTGTAGTCTCTTGAACCATCCTCACACTCCTTGCATCCCTTGTACCCCTGAGTGTAAGAGATGCAAAGGGTGTGAGGCCTTGCACTGGGTGTGACGGGTGCAAGGTATCATACTGGGTGTGATGGGTGCAAGACCTTGCACCAGGTGGAAGGGGTACAAGGCCTTGCACTGGGTGCAAAGGGTGTGAAGGGTGCAAGGGATGCAAAAGGGGCAAGGGATGCAATGGCAGTCTAAACTAGGTTTATGAATTCCCACCAATATAGATTGCAAAAACTTCAAACAACTTTGATTACAACACATAGTGTTAAGGTGTCCCCACCATCTCCAAGTAGAACCACCACTATACCTACATTCACAGAACAGCAAATAGCATTTGTAGGTCCCTACCACCTGCTCAAAATTTTAGGGCAAAACCCGAATCCAACTACTAAGGTGACTCTAACGACCCACCACTCATTCTGAGTTGCATTACTTTCATCGAATTCATACAGGGCCATGTATAACAAAAGGGTTTGAAAAATAATATGGAATCTCTTCGTTTTGAATCTTTTCCATGCTTCCTGGTATTTCTTTTTATTTCAGTGGATTGTTAGTTGTCACTTTGTGCAAATTAACAATGTTACTGATCCTGGAGCAAGTGCAGTGTAGTCATACAAACAATAGTTCATCATGAAACAATTTATAATACACATCATCCCTCAAGAGATGCATGTGAAATCTGTGGTTATTCATTGCAAACGTACAATTTGGTCTGCTCCATGTGTTTTGAATCGCCATTGTTTTAATTCAAACAACCATAGAGTTTTAACTAAATTTACTGAAGCCGGAAAAAGTCAATCCAGCATTACTGACATCACATTTCTACAACGGGGTTTGATCAAATATTTTCTATATATTCACTCAATTTAGTGAAAGATCCAAAGAGGAAAACTCAGTTTACGTTTTGTTGGCATTTGTTCAATATTAACGTTGTCTCAAATCCACGCACCATTGCTTTCGATATAAATTAAAATTTCAGCTATTCAAAGACCGTCTGGAAATGGTTGAAAAGTTCTATAACTAATTTTGTGGTCGGAAATAAAATCCTCGATTTCTTGAAGTCCACTATGGAAACGCCAAAGGATTTTCGAAGTAGCTATGTATCTCTTTGTGCAAACTTTTATGCAGTTTCTTTGTAAAGGGCCAGTGTATAGGTTGTCGGACAGGCTATATGAACAAAGTAGAGAGAATAATAGAGTAGAATTAATGAAGTCACAAAATAAAAGGGACATTTCTTTTCTTCTGGAATGAGGAAAATAATAGACTAGAATAAATAAAGTCACAAAATAAAAAATGACTTCCCTTTTCTTATGGAATCGAAATGTGATTTATGTACTGCATAGGCAAAGGACCTGTTTGAATTAGTTGCGAATTCAACCATATATCTCAATGACCAGGACAGTTCAAAATACCAGCTGTACATTTAGAACTGCAGACTTTGCTCGGGAAATTAACGCATTATCAAGGTAATGAAATCATTTCATGAAAACCTTTGAAGGACTGTCAGTTTAGTAGTACCAAGAGTTGCGTGGTTGTAAATAAATTTCTTCAATGTCAATACAATTCTATTGCTAGGTATATGGTCGGTTACTAGTCATCAGAACGAACAGGGAACAGCTTGGAATCTCATCAAGCGCGCGGAAATAGAATTTACAGTGTTACAGTCAACAACACATTTTGCATTAACAAGTCTGTACAGTTGAGAAAGTATTAGTATCTTCGATAATCAGATGCCTCGATTCCAACCTATTAATTCAGAGATAGATATCTAAATCTCAAAAGAACGCGCGTAATTTTCCTTTGTATCTTTTTGGTTTAAATTGAAAATGAAAAGAATCTCTCGAGAAATTAAAACGTCTGCTTTCTGATTGAATGTCTCAGCCTGATGTAGTAAAAGAGTGGATGTATGGCATAGCTCAGTTTTGGGTCCACTGACACCAAGCAACCGATCTTTTCATTCACTAATTTAATGGGCAATCAAACTGTTTAGACCGTTTTATGTATCGTATCCCAGTTTTTAATGTAGATCTGCAAGTAGATCTAGGTCTCAAGTATTTTAATTAGGCAGTTATCATGCAGGTTTTTTATTCTATTCATTCAAAATGCTTAAAATTAAGATCTCAGGAAAGGCACGAGATTGGTACGGTGAATTGATACCAAGAAGTGTAACTACTCATTCTTATGCAACGTCATGAAATATTATTTAAGTCATATCCCACCGACCATCTTGACAAGTTACTTTTTCACACCAGGTTCCCCTACATTATACAAGGTTTGCAACATTGCCAATAAAGGCTTGTGCAGAGAAGGGCAGAATAAATTCAGCAAAAAATTGCCTCAAGTGGGGATAAAACCCAGGACCTTTTGATCATCACAGCAATACCCTCCTGACTGACATAAGTCAACATTTGGTTGTCAGTCTGAATCTTGAAGGCTTTTATAAAGTGATGCTCTATTGATTCTATAATGATTAAAGTCCGAAAAGTGAAGTGGTGCACGAAACAAAATTCAATTTAACGATGTGAATAACACATTTTCGCAGAGTGAGGAAGTCGTCAGAGTAGCAACGTTGCCAAATTTATATAATTTAGGGTAACATTGGAAACGTGTTACCTGACCGTCTGTGAATTAGTTTGGGGCCGCGAGCAATCGGATTTTCCAGACGATACTCAGGGCAATACAGAGGTGGATCGCGTATTTTGTTGGTGTGGAATGCCAATCCTTTTTTTACGTTCCTGGTGTCCCATAACCGCCATTTCAATAAGACGTTAAGTAGACATTCAAAATAATTTCGATAGGTTTTCAGATAAGATGACAGGCGTAGTAAAATGGTCTTGCCGCAATAACCCGAATGTGAACATTTGAGAGGCGTGGGCGTTTATGCCTATTTTTGTACAAACAAACATCTGCATATCACGCGAGGATAATGAAGTCCAAGTTGTTAAGGTACTCAGGAATGAGCACGCCCACCGCCACATCCACCACAGTGGTTAAAAGATAAATTATTCAGGTGTTAGCCTCTTTATAATTTGGTCAATCGCATGATACAAAGCGAAAAAAGGAGGCCATCGGAATTCCCTTCCATTATTTAACGTATCTTCATTTCTGTTTTTCATAGATCCACTGATTTAAGCCGATCGAAATCTTTGTAATTACACTGCATTTCAGACAACCGTTATTCTCTGTGAAATAAGCTTTTGGGTATTGGTTTTTACTTTCATTCTGATTCAGAATTAAAATGAAATGATTCATATCTTCTGCCTTTATGATAGATTTCATTCAACATCATATCATTCCTGATAACTTCACGTATTTGTGAACCGACTCAAAAACAGCAACCACTAAAAATTCTATTTGCGTTTGAAGTCAAATAAAATAAGTTGACATCTCAAGAGTTTGGGACACAAATGACCGACAATGAATGTCATGTCAGCAGTTACTTTGGGAAGTTGTACTACTCGCTGAGGACTGTTTACTGCTAAATTGTTTGGAGGTCACAGTTGTCAGATGTGGTGAAGAATGTTTTGTCTTGATTGTCCTCTGTGAGGAAAGATGCAGATTCTGACTTAAGTTCTTCCTCGGGGAGCTGTCATTGACATGAAGCCAAAAAACTTTCCAGAGTTTCTTTTTTGTTTCTTGCAAAATGTTTGGCCCAATTCACAAAAGAAAATTTAGCTTGTTGGCGGATTACCTTAATTCAATTTCCATTCAACAGGGACTTTAAAGTTAGTCCAACAAGTCTAAACTAACTTCCAATGGTTACATATTCGCTTTGCCATAGCTTTATGTATTGCTTAAAATATTCCTCATATCCCTGTATCTGTTTACAATAAAGTTGTTGTTTTTGAATTTGTTCTGAAAAAAAGATTATTGTTTGTTTTTTTTTCCAGTTCAGTTCTGAAAATAAAGGTAGTAAATACTATTCCAATCGTTGGTGAAAAGTACGGAACGAGATTACATTCAAATGTTTCAAAAATAATCACAGGAGTAGAGGTGACCAAAATTTTTGCAACTATTTACAAGATGTTCTTCCTTATGCGATGTCATAATTATTATTAGGAATACTGTTCAAATCCAGCCAGAGCAACAATTTAGGAGACACTTTAAGTCACCAAAATCTATGTGGGCTTCTTCGAAATGTATTCATTAAGAAGTCAATTGCCACAAGAGCAATACCGTGATGAAAAAATTCCCAGTCTTTTCAGGAAGAACTTGGTGGACAGTTCTTCCAAACAGTGATTATTTGCAGGAACCTACAAATGATCGGACGTATTTATGGTTTTGGAGTTTGAAAGGATGATGTAATACCCAGCTGCCTGTTTCCAATAATGTCGGGGAATTTTGTCCAGAGTCGAAGTAGGCTTTCGTAGTTCACCCAGAGCGTCTTGGTGTTGAATGTGGTTGTAAACAAAGATATTTTATTGCCTGGGGATGATGGCTCAGTAGAGGCGAAATGCGTTTCAAAATAAAACTATGACTTAAATTTGTTATCGTAACTTTTAATAGAACTTGTTCTTCTTGTGTCTGTTCATCTAGCGTTTCTCCATCTTTTTTCTCCACAAGAAATTATATCATATCATTGTTTGCTTACTTTGTGTACTTTAATCACTCCACCCGTTTGAGAAAAGAGTCTTGAAACCAGATGACTGGTGATAAAAAACAACTGTGGAATGAATTCAGCGCATCAACTTCAAGGAACATATGTTTTCATAAGCTTTTGCAAAATTTCGAAACCAATTTTGTCAAAAAACGATTTTTCTCTATCTTATCACAGATCTTCTAACCTTGGTAAAAAGTGGAAGACCCAAGTTTGTGATCGTGTCTTTGTGTGTTAATTTAGAAGAAATCTTTACAGAGCGGATCATAGACTCATCTATCGGAAATATGGAACACTAAACCCTAACTTGAGACCTCTTTAATTAGACCTTAGTCTCAGAATATGGGTAACACAGGCGGTAAAAGACATAAATGGTAATTACAAAGATGAGAAGGCATGTTGGAAGGTGATTATACAGCGGTACTTTGATCATTATCCTGATCATCCAGTCTAATAGACTTCTGCCTCATTATACGTCAGGTAAATCAAGTCAAAATCGTTTGGATACACTGTTACGTGTCTTGTTGACGTGAAGACACGAATAAACGAGACGCCCCCGACGGGGCGCAAAATGGTTCCCCGGCAAAAAATCCTTATGTCCGGTGGGTTGGGGGGTGGTCGGAGGTTGGTGACCAACTTCCAACTTTTGATACTGAGTCTAAATCTGCTAAAAAACTAAATTTCCCTGCGTCTAGTGGGGGGCGGGGGGGGGAGGGTGGTGACAAACTTCCAACTTTTGATCCTGAGTCCAAATCTGCTAAAAAAACAAAGATTCCCTAAAAAATGGCTCAGACCCTATCAACTTTGAGGGTAACATGCTCATGCATGTTTACTTCACATTGTACATGCAGTTTTCTACCATTTTCTAAGCCTTTCCCTACTGGTATGATCTAGGTGTAGAGTCTAGATTTTAGTTATCTTTCCCATTATCATAAAATGTTGTGCAGTGAATGATATGCTAGTTTACTTGAAAGTGTCCTGCACACAGAGTAACAAAAGATCTACGGTAGATTGATTAATCCTAGGAGCAGAGCCACCAAACAAAGCCATGAGACATAGTGCCCACCTGTAAATAAGGTTACCCAAAGACCAAATTATGGTATCTGTCTGGTGAAATCATCTACCAATCTACTGCCGCCACATACGTTAAAAATTTGGAGAGCAAAGTGATGGTGCATATATTCTGGTCCTACATCATAACATGAAATGTATAATTTGTTTCTTGGAATATATCCCGATCAGAGGATTGTAATAATGTACATAATTGAGTTTTGCGCGATAATCATTTTTGTCAGATATGTAAAAATAATAACTGAACTGAACTCTACTTAAAATTGCATGTTAAGGTATTTATTGAAATGAATGAAATGAAAGTATTAATGGTCCTTATTTGTAAAATTTAAGCTTTGACCATTGCTGAAAATTTCATTTTATATCTGCTTGATCAAAAACTGAAAAAAATTACACGCGTTTCCCGACAGCGTCGCATTTTGTGTTTTGTATCTACTGCGGGGATTTCTACGGTGTAGATCTAGATCTAAAGCAGTTAACCCCAAAGTGGCATTCGGAGCCAAAGGGTCTGTTGAGAGGTTTTCGTCGAAATAGAATAACATTATGCAAAGCACACACAATGTTCATAAGTAGATTCTAACTGAAATGACTGACGTTTGAATTGAAGCACTAAGACCTTAAATAGCTGAAGTTCTGGTCCATTGGTTCCTACAAGGTTGTTTGGCATCCAATTTCGTCTTTCTTTCGTCCACGGTTAGCGAGCTCCTCTCAGTTCTGGGTGAAACATTCAAAGCCGCTTTTAAGGCGCGTTGTCACAGTACCTCAATAGGGACTGTGCGAAACCATGGCAGGAATAATCGGGCTGCCTAGTTCGTCCAATTTGAAGTTTGTGCAGAGTATTCCAACTAACAGGTCAGTTGCGAACAAATCCTGTTCTGTTTCCGTTACCGTCCAGAAAAACATCACTAGTCACCCAAAGTGTCGTGAGTATTTATTCTGACGTCAAGGCATCCGTTCTGTTTGCGTCATTGCCGTCATTAGCGTAATCATTTCCAGCCGCAGCGTGCCTTGTAGGGCGGATGCAATCGAGTTTTCCATGATAAAATCACATTTACATTTTAGGCCTTAATTTACATCAAGAGGCTTAAAAAAGTTTGCCTCCACTGGGAATTGAACTAACAACTACTATCACTGGATCTAAGGTTGAATGCTTATCCAAATAGGCCAGAGAGGCATATGCTACTTGGCAGACCTTAAACTGAAGTTTGTTTCATGCACCATTTCACATTTTGAAAAATCATTTAAGTGTGTCTGATGTAAATTCTGTCTTAAAATGTAAAATTAGATCTTATCGTGAAAAACTCGACTGCATGCTGATTTTCCAGTACTTTTCAAATCAAAATCCCTGAGTTACTCTCTTACACCACTGCAAAATTGTTGATTTGCTTCCTCTACTGTTCAGTGTTTCTCGAGAGATCTTCCACAACATTTACTGGAGTGACGTTTTTAACGCTGGTTGATTTTAGAAGTTTAACAAGAAAGTCCTCCTGCATGAATGCAAGAGGCATACTACCCGCCGCGTACCAAGAGATCGCTGTGTTGTCCTATCCTGGGGGGGGGGGGCTCAGCCGAGTACCCCCACCCCGGACTGAGTACTGCCTCCCCAGACTGAGTACCCCCCTGCTGTAGGCCTGAGTATCCCCCAGGACATCTCCCCTGGCTGTAGGCCTGAGTACCCACAGGACATCCCTCCTGGCTGCCCCCCCGGCTGTGGGTCTGAGTACCCCTGTCCCCAGGACACCCCCAGCTACCCACTGGCTGTGGGCCTGAGTACCCCCTGGGACATCCTCCCTGGCTGTAGGCCTGAGTACCACCCCTAGGACATCCCCCCTGGCTGTGGGACTGAGTACCCCCCCCGTGGACTGACAAACAAACTGAAACTATTACCTTCCCTCATCCTTCCGATGCGGGTGATAATGATTGGACCATGCCTGGGAAATAGGCTGTAGGCCTGAGTACCCACAGGACATCCCTCCTGGCTGCCCCCATGGCTGTGGGCCTGAGTACCCCCATCCCCAGGACACCCCAGCTCCCTCCTGGCTGTGGGCCTGAGTACCCCCTGGGACATCCTCCCTGGCTGCCCCCTGGCTGTGGGCCTGAGTACCACCCCCAGGACATCCCCCTGGCTGTGGGACTGAGTACCCGCCCCCTGGGGACTGACAAACAAACTGAAACTATTACCTTCCCTCATCCTTCCGATGCGGGTGGTAATGATTGGACCGTGCCCGGGATATAGAATTGAAGATTGTTGGAACACTGCCACCATTGTGTTTCAAAAAAGTATGCGCATGCATGAACAGGGCTCATAATCTATTCACGCCAAGCGATAGCGATAAAGACCAAAGAACCAGCAAAAGATCAGTGAATAAACGATAAACATAAAAAACATTTTCACTTTCGCTCTTTGTAAACGGTCCCCAATCAATAGCATCAAACCAAAAGAAATAGAACGGGTCTAAGAAACTGAGGCTCGGCTTAATCTCACTGGGCTGTTGCCGCTCAGGAAAAATACTTGAAGGAAATTGAAATGTTCCATAGGATACCCGCCTTCCTTTTTTGAAAGTTGAGTCTTGGCCTCAATTTACCTGTGAAAAGAACCCGAATTCCAGAATCTAACCAATATAATAACTCTTTGCTGAGCCAATAAAGGTGACAAAATGGGAAACATGTAACAAAAGTAAACAGGGAACTGAAAAATTCTGAATGTTGACATTATCTCCTTTTTTGCACAAATGAACCACATTGTACCTACATTGATTTTGTTCACAATGATTAGAAGATGACCTCTTTTGCCACTGCTACATGTCGCCTCACGAAGAAAATGACCACAAAAGGTAAGAACATAGATCTAATCATTGGTAATACAAGTAGCCAACAAAGGTCAAAACACGCAGACTAAATGTCCTCTTTTTGGGTCCACTTTATGCTAATGTTTCTTCACACATGAGATTAGCCTTGAACTTATGCGCATTGAACATCATAGCTGGTAGAATGAACTAAATGGAGGAAAGCAAATTTTAACTGTATACGCTTGGAATGATGTCCAGTGGCAAATACTTTTTCTCAGAAATATTTGCCTTTTTAACTTATTTGTCAAACTTGGTTTAAGATCCTTGAGATTGATATTTTGATCATGATTAGACAGAAAGAAACATGAACTTTTTTATTTTGAAAAAAGGTTTACAACCGTTTTCAAATATGGAAAGCAACAAACTTTACGATTACGACAAAAAATCCCTTCTTTACTTAGGCTGCATCAACAATTCAGCTAAATCTGAAAAAAAAGACAAAAAAGATTCATTTGTGTTCAAATATAAAAGAAATGGGTTTATGTAGGTAAGGTTTTGAATTTAATAATCCTACCCTCGCATCGTATTTTGCCGTCACCGTCCACCTCGATTTGTTTTAGTGCTTCATCCAATTGTTCATCTGTCAACTTTTCTCCCTCCGTAGTCAAGAGATGTCGCACCAGAGCAACCGGCATGTACCCTCTTTCATCCATCTGAAATGATTCAAGATTTACTCTTCGAAACAATTGTTACTGCCCATGTTTTGACACGTATGTGTCTGTTCACGGGACAGCCTGGTCAAATCTATGGTCAGGTTGCTGGTCCAGTCAAGGGGGGGGTACCCCCTCGTCTTGTCACTGGCTCTGACCCCCTGGATAGGAGAAGGGGGTACTTTCTTGTGAGAGTACTATTTTCGTCATACACTATCATTGTGTGATGTGACGCTGAAAGTTCATAACCCAGAATCAACCACCAGAGTCTCGATCCAAAAATTCTTGGATCGAAACAAATGTAGATCAGAGCTTTTGAAACAGATTTTTAAGAATAAAAAATCCCAGTGCTATCTAGAATTGTAATTGTGGGATCAGCTTTTCGAAAATACGACAGTCAGTGTGATGCCTGTGATGGACAACAACACAGAAATTAAAAGTAAGGTGATCTCCTTTGCAAATGGTCTGTCTTACCATACACTTAAAGGCATCTTGTAATTCTTCTTGTGAACCAAGCATTCCCCATGGCCTTCTTTGCATCAGGTCGACAAATTCTGGAAACTCAATAATACCGTTTCCTAAATTGAAGGAAATACATTAATCATTCTGAAGATCCGAAACCACAAATTAACAGTGGAATTACATGAGCACAATAAAATATAAACAACAAAGATTTATACATGGATGACACTTCACTTCGCAAATAGTTGTCATGCTTATTTTAGCTGGTGGTTGTACAATTGCAGCTGGGACACCAACTTTCCCTCTATATCCAAATAAAGCTAAATTTGGAGTTTTGCAACATATCAATTGTGTACTGCTACCGGTTACTAAGGTTTGTTTTAAGGGAGTAGGTGAACAAAGTTAACTTTTTTTCCAAACTGTCATTTGGTGAAACTGAATTCGTGTGTTAGGCCTATTTGTGTCGTCACGTTTTCTTTTTCAGGCGCATTCCTTGAAAACATAAGTTCACCCTCATGGGTGATTTACAAAGATCCGTACTATTAACTGGAAACCCACTTTTAAAGTTTCTGTTCTGTTCACTGTAGAAGGATTTTGTAATTTACAGCGGTGGTCCAGATATTTGAATCGGCAAAAAATGCAGAATTTCATTAACATTAGTAAAATACAGAAACCAAACATTGGTAATAAAATACTCAGGGAACTACATACTACGTGCCTGTACTGTATATGGGTTTATACTATATCGCATAGCTCACAATGATTGAAACATCCTTTCATGGTTTTTACGTGGCACAATCTCTTTTGAGGTCCAGATTTTATGGGTTTATTTCCTTTGTCTGAATTGGGATTCTAGTGAACCTTAATAATAACAAGAATGCATTGCATATTAATTACTTAATTTGTGTTCACAATATTCAACATACAACATACTTCTACTCGAAAAATGCGAACTTCGATTCGCTGCATGCTTTATCTGTTCTGCACAACATTTTTGTGATGGAAATATTTCCTACACTAAACAACATATAACAGATATAAATTTGCTTTGATTAAGAAAATCTGTCATACTCAAGTGAACATTTGATGATGATTTAACAATTTCGTCACCCTAAATGACTATTTTCCTTTAAAGTTGATATTTTCAGTAAAAGGCAAAACCAAAATAAGGCAGATCTTTTCAAAACATCAATGAAACCCCTGAAGGTGCACAGAAGGTATGGCACAGCAGAATGTTACATGAGCAGATTTACTGACAAGATCATCCTTTCCTATGGCTTACTGACAGCCTCAGATATCCACAGAAATTTTGACAATTAATTACACAGATTTAATTTATAGGTGGTATTGTCTGAACAGATTATCTCTTCAGCATGTGAAGGTGCTTTTCTCCCAGAAATACCTTAATAATTGCAGTTCGATGTTCTTTGGAGTCAGACTTGCACCACAACATCGAACACTTGGTTCCAACAAAGGCACAGAACCAAGGCATATATCACCACGTACTGATACACATGTTAAAAATCCCCATGAACTTGAACTAAATATTTCCTCACGAGGCAACAGCAAAAAAGTACATTCAAATATTTACCGCCCGCCATCCGAAGGATGGGGGAAGGTAATAGTTTGAGTCCTGTTTGTCAGTTCACGG
>JBCAUG010553840.1:0-29317 GCA_038406175.1 Haplosyllis leylae | reverse complement strand
GTTTTGACTGCCTGACTCCATATTCGGCGGGATTAATCACTTGCGCCTGCGCGAATAAATAAATAGCGTCACCTCACGTCACTTCCGCTTTAAGCACGTTGCGCCCCCCTGTTGTTGGGGGGGGGGGGTAAGGTCAGGTAGCTCGTGGAGGGGGGGGCAGGTCTCTACTTGACCTTGGCCCCCTCCCCCTCTGAAGAGGAGGGATGTGACTGAAAACATTATCTTCCCTATGCAACCCACTTGAAGAAATTCTTTCCGTTACATGAGCAAATCCTATTGGTTCATTCAGCTTGTCTCGATTCAAAAACAATGTTATCAGAATCGTTCCCAGTTACCATTTGGTGAATGACGATCAGAAAGCCGATTTATTTTTCTTTTCATTTCTAAACTTCGAGGCAAAAAGCGAACTCAAAATCCACCATTCTATAGACGAAATTGAATTGTATCGCCGATCGTAGTTTCTTACAAAGCCGGTCAAATATTGCTTGTAATTATTTTTGTCCCTAAAAATTGACTGAGTGTCCTTTAAATTGTTGGCAACATTTTTCACCTTATTTTTCGTCTTAATTCTATTCTGCGAAAAAAGCTAAAACTAAATCGCCTTCGCTAGATAATGGTATATCATGCTCCAAAAAGAACACATAACAACTGGAGCAAAACAACCACGAAGAGTTCAGTTTCGATGTCTTTCAAGTACATTCAAGTGTAAAACAACAACATATATTATGAGACAGCCTCCTGTCAGACAGGGAGCCTTCGTGCGTGAAGGCCAAGGACCCCTCCCTTGTATAAAGTTGTGTAACAGCTGGCCGTGACACTTCTGACGTGTTGTGATGTAAAAAGTTTGTCAAAACACAGAGACAGGCTTCATTGACCACCAGCTGTATTGTTATTCTCTTTATCCTGATTAAACTGTGGTCAATTGTAATGCATTGTGGTGGTCACTTGACCAATAACATTCTGAATGTCAGTTGTCCATAGAAATTTCTAAGGGGAATAGATAAACAATTTTGAATTGTAGTAATATGTAAATTACAATTAGAAATTACATCTATTTTCATATTTTTATCTGAAAAATCACCATTTTGGCAATTAAAACAGGGTGTGAAGTTTAAAGAAATTTATCATTTTAATGTCGAGTAAAATAGAGGTTACTATTGATTTCAATGGACCTGGAAGTCAAACATAGAATGTATTTTTGACCAATTTTGATGACCTTGGTATGTGACATCAAAATTCTCGGATAAATTCCCTGTTTCTGCCCTGGTAAAATCAGTAGAAATAAAAATTGACCAATTTCAATGACCTGCATGTGTGAAGTCAAAATTGATATTAATATGGGCAAACCTCATGTCAATTTAATGTGCCTTATCACACCTGTCACCATGTAGATCTATGCATTATTATGCCTGTGTGACCATTGTCCATATGCCCCATTAGTTACTTGATGCCAGAAGCCGTTAACCTAAAAAGAACAAAAAAAAAAATTCACAATTTCTCAATTTATGAGAAAACTGTAATTCAGAAAAAATCTCAAAAGGTGTCTTTTGGCAGGTAAAACAGTCCTCTATATATCACCAATTGCTATTGCACCCCTATCATTGACCCTTCATGCCATAAACAGACAATTAGCAAAAAGTGCTGAGTCATCTAGATCTACCAAAAGTGAATTTTCAAAAAAATATATAAAATTACAAAACTACATCTATCTGATGTAAAATTTGCTGCTGATTCAAAATATGTATTTGAAATTTTGATATCTTGTCTAGTTTCAGTGATATGAGCATTTGAAGTTTGCTTCACATTTTGCCTATTTCTGAAGACAATTCTTATCCGATCTTGATGTAACACCACTCAAATTGAAGCTTATGACCTCCTATTTACAAATATGGAGTTATCTTGCCACTAGGGGGCCTGTAAACTACTTTAAAATTACAAAAACATGCAGAATCAGTGCTTTTCTGCACATTTTTCCTATTTTTAGGTGCCTTATAGGCCCCCTAGTGGCAAAATTTCTTCATATTCATGTAGTGTATTTGAGTGGTCTTACATAAAAATTAGACAAGAATTGCCTTCAGAAATTAGCAAAGAGTGATAGAACCACACTAACATGTTAAAGATGATAATTTTGAAAATTTCACCAAATCACTAAATATCACTCAATTTAGGGCCTAGGGATTCTTTTTCATCTAATTTCACCATTTTTGAAAAAGATAATTCAAATGGCTTGACACTAAGGGCCGCTAAGTTAGAAAGTCATGGAAATGTGACCCATTACTGGTCCCGACAAGATTTTCTAATTTTGACATTATATACCCTTAGAGCATCCTTAGATTGACCACTCATATTGTTTTTGACCTCCAAACACATGTACAAGATGTGCAGCAGTCCATCAAAAAAAAATTCACAATTTCTCAAGTTACAAGAAAACTGTAAATGGCAAAAATTCATAAAAGGTGGATTTTGGTAGCTAAAAAGGTCCTCTACAAATCATCAATGATATTGCACCCCTACAATTGACCCTTCATGCCGTAAACAGATGATTTGTCCACTGGTTGAAAATGCCCAATTACTCGAGCTCAGACATGGGACCACTTAAAAAAAAAATTACTTCTCTAATTTACATATTATTACACACATCTATGCCAATTTATGGTTTAAGTTAAAATTCCAAAATTTGGGGGGTCCAAAAAAATGTTTGAACTTTTTGACATCTGAAAAATTCTCAAAAATCAGCACTTATTGACCCAGCAAATGGCCAATCAGCAACATATTCAAAAATTCAAACCAAGCTATCTAGAACACCCTAGAATATACCTGATTCTTGATCAAATCGGTGAATCTCGAGTATCCTCTAAGCTGTTGCAAATGTATCAAAAAATGCACTTTTTATTCAATGCCCTGCAGCACCCCCCCAAGTGTGTCACACCCTCTCCAAAATGGTACCATCATATAGCCTAGTTATCTACCCATCTAAAACCCCCATAACATTTTGATGAGTCATCACTACTTCATCGAGAAAACTTTTCTGATTTTCTGAAGGCACCCAATTTTGGCAAAAGTACTCGAATGGCCCTGGAGTCGCCAAAAATTGACATATGCCAAAATTGACCAAAAGGGATCCTAGGAGACGTCATAAGATGTCTTGTGTCCAAATTTGACAATTAATTCACATGGGAAGTGTCTCAAATTGCTGATTTGAAATTACCAATCACTACGGTATAAGGTGGTTTAAGTGTAGACTTAAACCACCTAAAAAGCCTTTGATGAGAAATTAATGTCAGATGCATTCAAGGATATTAGGAGTACATTTAAAGAAAGAAAGAGCAATGGCAGGATTTGGCACAAATAGACCTGAACGTAAATTTGTGTCTCATGAACATGAGGAGATTTTATGGTAGAAACAAGTGCTAGGAGAAAGTAACCCTGACCAGCTTCATCGTACAGTGTTCTTTCTCATTGGATCCAGATTTGGTTTGTGTGGCCACAAAGACATTATGATCTTTGTAGATTTCTGGATAGCCAAATAAACATTGTGAAGGTTAATGGCAAAGATACATTAATTTATAAAGAGTGAGTAAAACACACTCATTGGGAAATGAGCTCGATCCAAATTTCTTGGATCTAGCATGTTGGCAAACAAGCTAGATTCTGGATTTTTGTAAACAACAGCATTTGCCTGGATTTCTGTGTACAATAATCAAGCTCGTAAGCAAATTAGCTAGATTCCTCATAACCAAGTAATCCAGACTACCGAAATCTAGATAGTATGCTGACGAGCTAGATTATTTTTATTTATCAACTAAAACTGAATCTCACCACTCGAACACAAACAGAGACTTATCCATCACAGAAAACAACTTACATTTAGGTGACTCCTCTTGTGATTGCGTTGCATAATATGCCGTAACAATCTTGTCGGCAAGTGCTTTCCCAGGTTTTGTACCTAAGAATAAATTTTCAACAAGAAGGTCCTCCTGCGTGAACGCAAGAGGCATACCGCCCGCCGCGTAGCAAGTACACGATCTGCTGTTCCACCCCGGGGTAACCCCCGGCTGGGGTACCCCTCCCCCTCCAGTTGTGGTACCCTCCCTCCGGCTGGGATACATCCCCCTGTAGACAGACAGACTCACGCCTGTGAAAACATTACCTTCCCGTCATACTACGTACGAGGGCGGTAATAAATATTATATTACAAGTTACAAATGCCAATTTTGAGGGGGTACAAACTCGGTGAGCTCACCCAAGAATTCTTTAATGAATCCAAAACCGTGCTCATCCTGAAGAAGTTTTGTGAAGTCAAAATCAGTTTCTTCAATAAGTTGGTTTATACAGTAATTTCTTTCGGTATCAGAGGTTCAAGTTCTGAAACGAGAGTATGGCATTTGTATTCAATACAAACTGAGTGATTTCTATGAAATCTCTATCTTTTTGATTCAAGTCAATTTGGTCACAATTGAGTTTTTCACGATAGGCGTTTCTGTCAGATTATCTGACAGATCTTTGTACAGGATCCTGAGGCCAGTGCTCGACCACTGAGCTAAGCCAACATTCAGTTGCCAGCCTGAATCTCTGTGGCTTTTATATGGTCATACTCTATTGATTCTAGAAATGAACAGAGTCCAACATGTGAAGTGGAGCATGAAACAGAGCTCACTTCAGAAATCTGCCACCTAACAGATCTTTTCCCTAGCTCAGTTGGTAGAGCATTGGCCTCAGGATCCTGAGATCCTTGTTTCAGACTCCACTAGTGGCAATTTTTGATGAATTTATTTTTGCTCTTCCCTGTGTAAAGATCTGTCAGATTATCTGACAGAAACGCCTATCGTAAAAAACTCAAATGACGAAATTCAAATTGACCTTCAATGTAGCAAGTACTAGAAATATGAACTAGCCTATTCCTTTTAAGTTTGAATGGGAATAATTCGCAAAAATTACATTTCAAACCCATATAAAAAAGACTAATGAAATAATCACCCCTGCCAGCGTGTATGCTAAAACTTTTGTCGGCGAATTTCCTTAACAACATCCTCTTTGTGATGATGTCAACATCAGCTCCCGCTCTCAGCAATGCATTAAAACAGGTTTCTGAACCATTGAGAACAGCAATCATCAAAGCTGTCTGACCTTCCTTATTTCGAACGTTGGGATCAGCTCCTTCTTGAATCAGGAGTTTCACACAATTTACGTGTCCTTTCTCTGCTGCTGCCATCAATGCTGTGTGGCATCCATCACCATTCACACCAGCTCCATACTCAATCAATTTCTTTACACAGTCAATGTTTCCTGAATAGGAAGCTTTAGTAAGGGCTGTGTTCCCATCTCTGTCCATACAATTTACATCCGCCCCAGCCTTGATAATCTCCTCATCAGCACATAAATTGGTAGCACCAAGTATCAAAGCTGTGCAACCATTATCATTTTGTATGTTAGTGTTTGCACCAATCTGTATTAAAGTGTACAGACATTCCTTGTGTGCCATCATTGAAGCAGTCATCAAGGCAGTGTATCCATCTTTACCCTGAATATCAATTTTAGCACCATATTCTAGGAGTTTCTGCACACATTCATTTTGGTTTTTTCTGGTAGCACATATCAAAGCAGTATCACCAGACAAGGTTTGAATGTTCAGAATAGCCCCTGCTTTGACAAGTTGTTCAACCAATTCTAAATTTCCATTCTCAGAGGCAATCATTAAAGCTGTCATGCCTTCTTCATCTTGCGAATTTATAGCTACTCCAGCCTCAATCAAACTTAGAACACTCTCAACATCTCCTTTAGAAGCTTTCAAGAGAAGTTGTGTTTCACCATTCTTCAAAATTTGATTATTCTTTTGCAGTGTGTAAAAGAGTAAGTCAGACTGCAAGTTGATTGGAAGGCCCAACTGCGGGACTGTTATGTAAAGGTTCTTCTCTGGATGAATCCGCTTCAAGTGTTCTCTGATGCAATACTTAGAATATTCTTGCAATTGACTGGTTGAGGAAACATTCTCTTTGCCAACATTATCTGCACCGGCAGCAGACAATATCTTTAAAATTTGAGGATTTGATTTCCTTAATTTTTCTGTGTCTGCATATACTGCACACGGGTTTATGCCCGAGCTTGTTTTGTGCAAGTGGGCTCCTGCTACCAGAAGCATGTAAACTATCTGATATGATGCATCATGTTCTTTATCAGTGTGTTTTTCTTGATATTCTGTGTAACCCTTGGTTAAAGCAAAATATAGTGCTGTTTCTCCTTTGTAATTTTCTGCATTGATATTTGCTTCCTCATCAATGAGGAACTGAACAGTTTGTTTGTTAGTGGTTTGAACTGCTGTCATCAAAGCTGTGTTCCCTGTAAATAATTCACTAGTATTCACATCGGCACCTGCAGTGATCAGTTCCTTGACACAAGTAAAATGGCCTTTCCCAGTTGCTTCTAATAAAGCTGTTTCACCATCCTTACACTGAAAATTTATCTCAGCTCCAGCAGCAATCAGTTCCTTAACACATTCAATGTGCCCATTTCGTGATGCTTTTATTAATGAGGTCAATGTGTTTATATTGCTAGAGTTTATATTAGCTCCTGCAGCAGTCAGTTCCTTAACACATTCAACATGTCCATTTTGTGATGCTAAGATTATTGAGGTAATTCCTTCCATATCACTGGCGTTCACATCAGCTCCTCCATCAATCAGTTCATTAACACCTTCAATATGTCCATTTTGTGATGCCATCATTAATGAGGTAGCCCCTTCAATGCTACTATAGTTAACATTAGCTCCTGAAGTAATCAGTCCTTTGATACATTCAGTATGTCCATTTTGTGCTGCTACTATTAATGAGGTACCTCCTCCCCTTTTACTAGAATTTACATCTGCTCCTGCATCAATTAAGCATTTTGCACAGTTATTATGACCCAGATGTGAAGCAATCATCAAAGGGGTTGATCCTATTTCATTCCGTGCATTAATATCAGCTCCTGCAGAAACCAGCATCCTCACCAGATTCACATTCCCTTTCAATGTTGCCTCCATCAAAACAGTGTATTGCTTTTTGTTTTTGATGTTTAAATCAGTTGTCATTGTAATCAGTTCTTTGGCACATTGAACATGGTCTTCTCTGACAGCTACCATTAATGCAGTGTCACCCGCATTATCTGGAACATCTGCATTTGCACCAGCTCCCAGCAACTTCTTTACACATGCACTGTGTCCGTTTAATGAAGCAAGAATCAAAGCTGTTTTGCCATTGACATCTTGTTTGTTGATATCTGCACCTGCAGCAATAAGATCCTGCAAAAACTCAACGTGACCTTGGCATGCAGCAAACATCAAAGGAGTTGTTCTCTCTGCATTTTCGGTGTTGACATCAGATCCTGCTGAAATTAATATTTCAGTAAAGTCACTGTTGCCGTATTGCATTCCAAGTGTCAGCGCTGTATTTCCTTCATTGTCTTTGATGTTCACATCGGCTCCTGCAATAATCAACTCAGTCAAGCACTGGGTATCTCGAACAAACATCAAGGCTGTCTGCCCATTTCTATTTTGAATGTTTACTTTGGCATCATATTTGATCAACTCTTTGAGACAATCAGTATACCCGCCGATTATAGCTGAAATCGGAGCTCCGTTGCCATGACATTCACATCAGCTCCTGCAGCGATCAACGCCTTCACACAGGAGAGTTTACCACTGGCAGCTGCATAGATAAGTGCGGTGCTAGTGGAGCAGGTATCTGTCCTTTTCCTGCTTTCCTCATCAAGGGGGAAAACGCATTCGTTACACGTTCCTTCCATGTTAATCTTTTTTCGCAATCTGAATGGTTTCTTGTTTGATCCTAAATTTAAGATTTACGATAAAATTGCCTTTTTATTGGTTTTGTTTTCTTTCAATATGTGCGTAAGAAGAAACTAATACAGTCTCAATTCAAGTTTGCAATGTTTAAACTTTCCTTTGGATATCACGAGCTCCTAATTGAAAGGTCAATGGCACTTCTTGAAGCATCTGCGCATTAAATCCTGCGATTCCATTAGCAATTTCATTACATGTATCAGGGACGTTGTCCAATCTTATTGTTCATCTGCACTAACTTCATCGCTCTAATGGTTTACTTTATGACGATTCCTGTAATTGTTAAGGTAGATTTAATAATATAAACCATGAAACGTGCTTTTCCAATGAAATGTCTTCAACGGCAGAGAAACCGATTTTTGAATACAAATGTAATGGAATAACCCACAACTCGGTATTTGCTACTGAACAGAAGCTGAGCAGAATAAAAGACCCACACACAAAGGCTGTGGACCTCCCCCATGACCTTGTCAGCTCTTAATTAATGCGAAGTTCGCCCTGTTTTAGGGATCCCTGCAATAACGTAGGAAAGATCTGACAACTAACAAATGTATGCCAAATAGTTAGTTACCTACTGTTTAAAGATCGACAAGAAAACCTTCAGCTCAGATTTTACCAACCTTTTCAGGAGTTACTGCCCGTAGTTGAACTGTTCAGACAACAAACTGTTTTGACTCTTTAAATGTTGCGTAGTGTACGGTAATATCAACATGTAATTTGTACAGGAAGCTTTTGCAACATTCGGTACACTGTTCCAGAAAATACGTCAAAATAAATCATTGTAGCACAGGTCGGATTCAAATCAAGATTCTGAATATACAGTGTAAGGGCTCATTTACACTGAGCGAGAGCGATAGCGAAAACAAAAAAATTCTTTGATGTTTGCCGTTTACACTTTTATCTTTTCTGGTGGTTCTTTGATATTTTTTATCCTAATGCCCTTTTCTTTCCCGTTTCTGCTGACGACAACATTTAAAAGTCTAAAATCTTCAACTGGAGGAGAATTGATATTTCTGTCAAACTGAAGATTTGTATTTGGGTCATACAATGCAAGAACTTACTTTATTAAAAACGTTGCTAATTTAAGTTGTTCCTAAATGGCATTTGTTATCATTAAGTTGAGATATTTTGTGTCCAACAACAGATAAGATAGAAATATCAATTCTCCAACGATTGCACAGTTTAGAGTTTCAAATGTCCGTAGAAACTAGAAATATAGGCAGAAAAACATGACAATGTAGTCAGAACCTTGATTTGAATCAGACCTGCGTGCAGTCAGAGATACTGGGCTGTTCCAGTGTTGTCAGAGAAGGCCGACCAGACTTGTTCGCGAAGTTGAGATTAATTAATGGTAAGAAATGTAATGCCAGACTTTGTTTCAGTGTTTAATGACACTCAATGCTAGCAAATATTTCTCTAGCCATATTTTCTACGTGAATATTGCCAAAAGATAAGTCCGTTGTCCTTTTAACCTTGACAAAGCCATTTCCAACGAAGATAAGGAAATTTTATGTGTGAATAGTTAACCACACAGTTATCAAACAAGACAGCCTTTCATAAACAATACCGGCTACGGTCCCAGTCCATACCCAGCCGTGGGGAAGGGAGATGGGGGTTTGCCGGGGGGGGGGGGAGGAGGAGGGGGTAGGGTATGATCCAGACTGAGTGACCATACCTCCTTCCCCTGGCCAGGTCAAGTCTGTGTGGTGAACCCGTGTATTGTACAATCAAAAATTTCCCCTTATAAAAACCTTTCTATCAATCACATCCCCTCAACTCATGCAAGCCAATAGCAATATAGAGCTCCGCCCCAAAACGTGAACAATCAGTGGACCATAGCATCTTGCAGTAGTACTTAAAGGACTAGACAAGTCAGATGTGGTGTGTTATAAGTTTTTTATGTTACAAGTGTACAATTCAAATGAACTGAACTGATTGATAATAAACTAACAGACAAAAGACTTGAAACTTGTTTGTTATCCTATCGAAAATGATGTATTCGATAGACACTTTACTTCGATTGAATCAACTCTGAAAAGAACCTGTGGAAAAACGTTCTTCCCAAATGAAAAATTCCTGGTAAGAGGAACGAAAAGATCCACAACATCTGTCCGGGGAAGGGGGACAGTATGGTCCAGAGTGACGATATTCTTCTCCCCTCTAATTCCCCTTCCCTCTTCCCCAAGACAGGGTGACCCCTCCCCCCCTATGAGCAGACGGACAGAGACCTCTGAAAATAATATCTTGCCTCGTATTACGTGCATAAATATCACGAAAGCACATAATGTTTATCATTGTTGTCTCAAGTGGTGATAAGCATTGGTTTTTTCTGCATGTTATGTTCTTAATGTACCGTAAGGCTTTGCTGTTTTGCCTGCACTCACAGTGAAGTGTATATCAGTCAGTTCTATATTTTTAAAGCACTATGGAGACACTTCTATTGTCTTTTTGACGTGCTTTAAATTTGTTAAAGGCACTCTAATTGTTGCTTCATTAGCTTTTCAAGGCAATCGAGACCTTCAGTCAATTAACAAATACACAAACCATTTTGTTACCGCCCGAATTCCGAAGGATGCGTGAGGCAATATTTTTACAGGTGTTTATCTGTTAGCAGGAGGGGAGGTACCTCCTACTCTCTGGTCCTAGGTCCCTTCTCTGGTCTCTTATGCTAGGTCCTTTCTGGGAGGGGTACCTCCTTCGGGCTAAAGCCCTCAGGCAATAAATCAGACACCCATCCCCTCGGTACATAAATCCCTTTATTGGCGGCTGAAGTCGAACATATTTGTACATAGTGAATTTTCTTTTCTTTTCATATTGATAGTGCAATCGTTGGGTTTAACAAGAGGTTAGACCAAATAAAAATGCTTTGTTTCAGGCACACCGTTTTTAGCACGACCAAATGTAGATCTATATGGTATTATGTGGACCTCTTTGGTAAAATGTTAACATAATATGGCTCTCCTCAAGATCCAACAATTATTAATAATTAAATGTTTAAGATAACAACAGCTCTTTGCAAGCTAAAACGTAATAACAAACTAAAATATCCATTTTTATTTAAAGATTAAATATGATGTTTGATTTTACCCAGTTCTTTTGAAAGTGTTGCGCAATATCCAGCCCACCAATGCGGGTGAGCACTTTGGGAAGTAATGGCGCGTTCACACTGCACGGAACCGAGACCAGGACAGGGACAGGGAACGGAACTGGCACAATAGGAGACAATGGGTCTCATCCCATTCCAGGTCCTGGTGCAGTATGAACAGTTCTGTATAATATATACAAACCCATTTTTTCCCGGTCCCTGTCCCGTCCCGGTTCCGTGCAGTGTGAACGCGCCATAACTGGCAGAAGTTACTCGTCATTAGAGACCTGGCGAGTGTCAATCATTGCACCAAAATGTTGACTTTAAGCCAAAATTAATTGCAACATTGATTGAAAACAGTTAACTAGCTTTTTCACTGCTCAGTAATCAGACATACATTAATCTACTGAATGACTTAAGAAGGAACTCAAGCGGTCAGTGAAATTTACTATATCTGTGAGCATTTAAGTAAAATCTCTCACTACTATGTGTTTGTCGAAAAACTGTGCATCCGCCTAAAAACTGCGTACCTGTCTAAAAATTGCGCAACCACCTAAAATGGCGTAACTGCTTGAAAACTGCGCAACCACCTAAAACTGCGTACCTGTCTAAAAACTGCGCACCCACCTAAAACTGTGTAACTGTCTAAAAACTGCGCAACCACCTAAAATGCCGTACCTGCTTGAAAACTGCGTATCACCTGAAAGTCTGCGTGTATGTCTAGAGATTCTATATAAGCCTGAAAATTGGATATCAAACAAAAAATCTGCGCATCCTCACTCAAAGTGAACAGAAATAATGACCTAAACTCAAACTGTGGACCACCTCCATATCTCTAGCGAGAACCTATGCCTACAAGGGGAAATAGCCAACATTTCTCACCGCGTCAGCTGAGCTACCTGTCCTATAAGAAGAAATACCTGTCTTACCTTGCCAGCTCCTGCCATGATGTCCACCTTGTCTGTCTGTGATGATTCTTTGGAAGACTCAGACGACCACCTGTGAAGAAATACAATTTTAGTTTGATTTCATACTGGTTTTAAGATGGCCTCCGGTAGCGGATCCAGGATTTTCCTGATGACGGCGGTGTATGGGGGTACTTTTCTTAAATTTGTTCCCTCGATCAAGAACTCCAAATCCCATTTTTGCACGGTGTCTTTCCAAAATTTTCCGAAGATTCACCAAACCCACAAAATCCTCAAGTATCAATTTAAGGGAGGGGGGGGGATCTTTACTTTCCAAGTCGAAACCATCCCGCAGATACAAAGACTGCATTTCTCGAAACAATATTGCTGTCGCACAACTATTGTCAAATTACTGCAAAGACATTTAGGGAAGACGCATGCGAACGAAAACTTAAAAAAAAAAACCCCATAAGGTTGGATGCAAATCTTGTTTTTATACTCATTAATGATTTTTATGTAAATGCTGCACTGTAAATAAACATATAATTAAATTTCATTGAATCGGCACAACAGGAGCGCCAACTCCGAGGGACACGCCCACCACATCAAAACGTTTTCAAAAGAAACACCGTAAAACTGATAAAAAACATTGGTCCCTTTGGGAGTCACACACCGAGGGTATTCTATTGTTCCTGTCCACAAAATTGCTATCTGAAACTTCCTTCAAATCTCATCGTACTTATTCTCCTCCCTTCCGTCACCTGAAAATTCATCTTAAAAAATGTAGCCCTGAAACAGTGCCACAATAATAACTGATCAAGTACGCTTGACATATCAATTCATTTGTGTTTCAGTCTACCAAAACAAATGCTTTAGGAAATGATGGCGTCTTTAGCTTCTCGTCTTTTCCTGCATTTCTGAACAATAAAATTGCTATCGTGCACCACCCATAAGTACAAAAAATAAATGGACCTTAGCCAGTTGGTCTTGCTTTTGGTGAATTTTAATATCAATGGTTGGTAGTCTTCCATTAATTTTGATGACAATTTACAGCCATCTACTGCAACACAGTATGAACTTTACCGTAGTTGGTGACGGTCGGTTCAGCGCGGTCCTGCCACGGTGGAATCACTGTGCCTGTGGACTGACCATCGCAATGTACGATCCTTGATTAATTTTGAACTCTATATTGTACGATCCTTGATTAATTTTGAACTCTATATTTTTTTCTTTTCTCGTACTAACAGTTGATGTCTGTTGCTAGCTTGCAAATGTCTAAAGTGGTTTATACTTGACATAAAAAAATGTGACTGAATTGCAAGTCTTTGAAAACAAATGCTTTATGCTGTTTGGCGTCAATCGTTCATGCCGCTTTTTTATACCCTTTTTATCACATTACTACCATTTATGTTGACAATATTCGACGGAAGTCACTGGACATTTGTTTGATTAATTTTGAGTCCAATTCACTCTTTTCCATGTATCAGCAATTAGTGTTTGTTCCGAGGTAAAACACCAGGTGAACTTTTCAAGTGGTACTTGACATTAAAAAACTTGTTTCACTAAATTGTCTATGATAACAAATGCTTTACAATGTTTCGCATTAATCGTTTGTAGCGTTACACTGCATTTGATCACTATGATATTACAATATGATATTACAATAATTTAGAACGAATTCTATAAAGGTCAATGGGCTCTTTTCTCGATTAATTTTAATTCTAATTCACGCTTATCCTTGTACCCGCAGTTGGTGTTTGTTTCGAGGTAAAACTCCTCTCAAGTATTCTTGACATAAAAACTTATTCTACGCAATTGTTTGTCTTTGCAAACAAATGCTTTATGCTGTTTCGCGTCAATCGTTTTTAGTCTTACACTGCTGAAAAAAACTGTATGGAATCTATTACAGCCATCTGAAATAGACGTCAATGGGCTGTTGTGATTCCTTTTGACTCTAACCCATTCTTAACTTAATCCCCGGGTAGGATTTGTTGCGAGGTAAAATCTCCATGGACACGTCTCAAGTGGTACTTGACTTTTGAAAACAAACACAAATGCTTTAACGAATCTTAGAATCAATGGTTTTTAGTTTGTTATTACATTTAATGACAATAATATTGCAATCATCTGAAGCAAGATATAAAAGTTAATGGATTCTTTCACTTTATTATTATTGACCGATTCTGTGTTTACTTGTTTTCGTATTTGTTCCAAGGTAAAGCACTTTAAATTTGTTCTTGAGATGTTGGTCTTCAAAAACAAATGCTTGAAGTGAATTTTATTATCAATTGTTTGTAATAGTACGCATATTTAGCAGTTTTAATATTACAATTATCCACAAATCTATTGTGCAGAAGTCGAATAGACCTTTTACTTGATTAATTTTTCCTCTAATTTTCTCTTTCCTTGTCTTCATAGTTGGTGTTTGTTTCGAGGTAAAACTGAGAGTGTCTCAAGTGACACTTGACACAACATGTGAATTTACTGCTGTTTCACATTTTAAATGCTGCTGATACACATTTCACTCGTCGTTTTTTGTGTTCACATCAGTTCTGCCAACTATCAACAGCTCACTTCAGTTCCACCAATGAACTGTTCCTTGATACCGTCAACGTGTCCGTCTGTGACTGGAAATAGTTAGGTCGTTTTGCCATGACGTTCGATGTTCATCAACCACTTCCTGCAGTAATCACAGTCAACAAAAATTGACTAGCTGAAGCATATCTTTTGAGCACATCATTGTTTTAAACACTGATTTAGGGTCCAGTATCAATTATATAGTTCATTTGGACACGATTGATTTTAACAACCCACAAACAACTTTCATATTAACCCCTGCGGCCATCAACTTTTTCCCACATCGATGGGAATCTTTCGCTGGTGCTGCATGTAGAGTATTGAGCACCAAACTCGATTACCAAAATAAAATTCACAGGCAGCTGCCTTCAGAACAACTTTGTGTTCATAATAGTCTCTGTTTTAATTAACTTTTTGATGGGCATCTTGGTCAGTAATGGCGTAATTTGTTAGATGTGATACTATATTTTTATATTTATTGTAAGTGTTTTGCAATGCTTTCCTCGTTTCATTAAGTATACTGTATCTGTATTTCTAAATATTTTGCCTATTGTTGATTCTGCCTTCGGCCTTACAGGGATTAAGTAATGTGGCCGTTGAAAAATATTTGAATTGTGCTGTTAATTGTTCATGGACCTTTACTTTCATTGTAATGAAATGCATATCAGAATTTAGACACTTCATTTTATCATAGTTTCTATAACTAACAGTACATTTGAATTACAAGTATTGCAGTACTTCTTTCACGTCCAACATGTTCATGATATTAAGCGTAGATCAAACATGCTTAGATGAAGTAGTTACAGAAAGATAACACAGTTCAAACACTGAAGTGTTCAATATTGCAATAGTTGCCAATACTCTACTGCGTAGTTTGCCTCATGATGTTGAAATTTATGACTTTCACATATTGTACTGGAGACGGTTTCGATATACTTGCTGAAACAATATTCATGACAATTTGAAAATATTTTCAATTTTAGCTTTTTTTGTTGTCATACTAAGAATTTTGAAATAAAAATAGTTTTGGATGTGTGAGGTCGTTTGGTTTACGAACCATTTAAGATAGATCTATTAACATGACAAAGATACGTTTGCCTACGATTAATATCATTTTGTATTAATATAAAAGTATGAACATTTTAAAAAACAAATTCAAGTTTAAAGTACAATCTCACCATCACCAATAAATCCAAAATGTAGGTGAAACTTTTTGTCCAAAAGTCTTTCTTTCACTCTTTCATGAAATATTTTTGTATTTGTTTTCCTTGGTCATGTACAAATAATTTCCACAGTGCAAAGATAATGTGCCCATTTCTTAGTGGCGCAAGTTGAATTTTTCTTGGTTTCTTTGACAAATCAAAGTCTATTCTCTAACAACAAACATAACTTTGATACTGTTTCATTTGACTTTTAAATATTTTTAAAAGTGTTTCAATACAAGTCCACGAGGAATTTTGATGATGCATAAAATTGTTTTATTTTCAAGAATCAAATTGTACATATTAATTTCAAATGTGATGGTATTATTAATTTGTTTCTTCGTCACAATTATATTATTACTTAAACTGACAGTGCATATGTGGCCTTGCATGAATTATTGTAAAACTATCGGGAGTATACAGGACCATTGCCACTTTCACGATGATTAAGAAGTATCTTTTCTACATCTTTCATGCGTACATTGTGAAGAATTCCCTCGATCTCCGACTTCAGTAGAATACGATACAAATCCTAAAAAGAAATTGAAATCAAAATTTGACTGATTCATCTTATTTTAATTCAAATATAGTTTTTTTAAAGACAGTGGGAAAATGAAAGGGATTTCACATTACTTTCCATTTAGATATTTCAATGAATAAAATCAAAACACCTTAAGTTGTTCAAAATGTCAATTTTGCCATAACATACAATATGTCACAAGCCTTCATGTGGATCTTTGATTCACCGAAATTTATCCAAATATCTGAATACCCAAATGTGAAAGCCCACCACGCATTTGGTCCTATACTCATTTCATCAAACATTGTCCATCGAGCATAAAGTTCAGAAAGTGCAGAATACCCCACACAAATCTTTTGACCTTAGACTGTCTGTTTTTCTCTTTTGTCTTGACATGCATCTGTTTAAGGTTTATTTTGTTTTAAATTACCTTTCTGTTGTGGCCCCTATACATGTAGTTACTTATAAGATCCCTTATGAATCCTCTTGGATCATCTCTTCGTCTTGTTTTGAAATGATCAATTGTAGCCTCTAATATATTAAAATGTATCAGAGCCACCGTCTCCAATGTGGATGTTGTGAAGAGGAGAGCTAGTCTGGCTATTTCGCTATCATTGATATCAGAAGGTAGCTGCAAAACAAAATGATATTTTAATTAGAATTCAAAAACTAAATTCGCCGACTTATTCACCAAACAGTACGAGGTGAAATCACGAAGTATTTTGTCAGTGTGTGCTATTAACATCTAAAGCTGAGATTTTTCCTATCAAATAGCTAGTTTTCTATGCTTCACATCCACATACATCATAAAAACAGTAGTGTAAGATACCATGATAATTGACTTTTTCTATAATTTGTTTATTTCTGCCAAATTCTGGCAGAATCCTGCCAGCATTGGTGATGAAGAGCAAACTAAAGTATTGCCCCTGGTGGGAATTGAACCTGGGACCTCCTGATCATCATGCCAATGCTCTACTGACTGAGCTAAGTAATTGTCAGTTGTGTATTGTCACTATGTAGTTGTCAGTCATGATCTTTATGTCCTTTATAAAGTCATGCTCTATTCATTCCAAAATGTGAAGTGGTGAATAAAACAAAGCTCACTTCAGAAATCTCTTGCCCAACACATACCTGCCTGGCATAGTTAGTTGAGTGTTTGCATAATTTGTTTTTTCCTGCCAAATCCTGGCAGGATCCTGCCAGTATTGATATTCAATGGTCACAACCCATAGAATGTTATTCCTGGCAGGAACCTGGCAGGATTTCGCAGGATAGGTTGAATTATGCAAAAACAGAATTGTGTCAGAATTTTGCAGAAACAGACAAATTACAGAAGCACTCGATCATCCACCACATATCTTCATGTTATTTAATGAGAACTGTGTGCTACATGATATTTGATGATATTACGCACCAATTTAATTTAAATTAAAGTTTTTAAAAAATCACCTGATCAAATCCTAACTCTTCTACCTTTCTGTATATGTAATTGTCAATTCTCTGATCTGTCGGCTGAAAAAATTCACATGACAGTCAATCGGACAGATGTAATGGAATTTTCAGGAGTTTTTTTTTTTTTGCCTTTGGATACTTTTTTTGAAATTAAGTTGTATCAGCTTCAAACTTGATGCCTGGCAAGACAGATATATCAAACTATAACGTTTACAAAATGTGTAGCTTTTTAAAGTTTTACAACTTGCAGGAACAACTCAAATCATCTCGTTGATATAAATAATAATGCATCAATATTTTGTAAAATGCATATGTTTTTTACCGAGTATCTTGCATTGCACAGTCAACAGAGAGTTTGTAAATGTTATCCTAGCCTTATTCCACATGATCCATCGAAAAATTACTGACCTCACAAAGGTCTTTTATTTTACAAAGACCAATAATTTTGTACAAAATATTCCGTTTGAAGCATCATTTGAAATGTGCTGACACCCTTGAAAACAGTTAAAAATTGAAGAAAGAGTATATTGTGATTCAGCTCTTTAATCAAAAACATTATCAGTTGTCATCTTTTTACCTACTCAGTGACAAAGCCAAATCAAAAAATCTGCTTACCTTCTTGTTGTGACCTGAACCTGCTGACCTCTTTGCAGCTGGCTGGTCTATGTCATCATTATCACTGTCGTCAAGTTCACGCTTACGTTTCCGAAAACGGGGCTAAAATTTTGCTATGATTTATTTGACTAATTATTTCATACCTCACAAAAATTGTATTCAAAACAATACATTTCTTGACATGTTCTAAATATGTCTTTATCCTGTAGCATAATTCAAATAACTCTTTTCTTACCACATCAATATCTAATGGTACCTCCAAGTAGGGAAGCGGCAGGTTGTTTTTCGATGAACGTTTTTTTTGGAAATTACCAGTATCATGGCAGTGCTTCTGAACAATGTGAGGTTTTTACCCTCAATACCGTAGATGATGGAGTCATGAAGCTCTTCACACCTGCACTGGTGGCCGTTCTCCAGGACCAACACGCTCCAAAGTGGTACTATCTGCAAAAATGTTGGACTTTAGCAATCCTTATTGGCAAGGAAGTAGTTTTTGGCTTCTTTCAAAATGACTACAATGCCCTCACGGACACCAGTGAAATTAATTGACTCTGAAAAATGATTAAAGATGGTCAAGAAAAGGGGCCTCTTAATTATTTCATAAGCAGAAAAGTATTACCAATTACTTGTCTTTTACGTCAATAAAGCTAGGATTTTAGCAATGTTAGAATAAATAAGATGTTTGAGAAATATATAAGGGTAAAACACTTACCCTTGAGAATGTTCTGGTCTTTGAATTCCATTCACTCCGTCCTTGTCTGGGCTGCCATTCAGGTTCTAATATCTTCAGAGATATTTTAATTTGATCATTGTTTAAATTGACACCGTGTTTTGAAACGATCAAGCAGGCTTTGGTGATGAATTTCAAGTTGATGTCCTGTTAGAAATAAACAAAAATATCTTGTTATTTCGTTTTATTTATACTATCAACAAAAACAAATTTTTAAAATTTAAAATAAAGTACATTGATGATATTTCTTTTCGTGTAAACGTTTATGTTTAGAATTCTTATCGCACGTTTGTCACAGAAGTACCTTTTTAAAATCTGGCATGGTTTGGAGACTACAACAGAAATATGGTCTAATGTCAACATTGTGATGAGGAATGTGCCCAGGCTTGTCACCGTCATTATTTGTAAAGCTCCGAGTACGTTTCTGTACAGGGGAGTTTGGATAATGAGTTGTACATTTGGCATACCAAAGTGTGTTAACTTTGCCAATGCAGTGATAGGGGGTCTTGCAGATGGTGCAGAGTACTGGACAGAAATGTTTGGTGTGCAGCTCAATGAAGGAGGAGTTAATGTCATAAAACAAAACACCACCATTGGATTTTGCTCTCACAGGAACTTCTATCGCAGTTGGGTTTCCATTCTCTATCACAGTTGGGTCTCTATTCTCATGCACCATTCGAACTATGACATTGTTTCGGTCATCATCTTCATCAAGGCAATGAGGGATCCTAAGCTTGTATGAAGAGCTGCTTGTTTCAGCAGGAGCCAAAACCTCTACTATTGGGGATATGAAACACTCATCATCGTTGATAATGGAACTAAAGCTAGACATGTCAGTTCTGATTGTCATCAGGTGTAGTTCTTTAGGACACCCCTCTTTCATCTCAAGCCTAACATCAGATTTGTCTCCCTGTAAACTGGTGGGCGTATCTCTGGCAATGGTTGCTATGTACAGTCTTCCCTTCATCAATATTGTGATGGGGCAGAGGGAGCTTCTGGGAAGTATGTCTTTCATTTCTTGAGATAAAAGAAAAATAAAGAGTTATCCTATATGGCACAAATATTAATTTACTTTCAATGTAAAAACACATCGAACACAAAATATTTTTTTCTTAAAGATTGAGTGTGAAACAACGATAATAATTTTAAAAAATATACTTATTTGTTGATCAAGACTTAATTGTCTCTTCAAAATCGACATAAATTTTTCTCCTTGGCAGAAACTCGACAATGCCCGTGGAGAATTTCGTCCTACATAAGTAAACAAATGTAAAATCAAATTTTTACTAAAATGACATGGGCAACATCTTAGCAGTTCATAACCATAGTGACAACATAATTTAACAAATACTAGTCACTGATACTCGACTCCTAAAACAAGTCTGTAGGTGAGGATAGAAAAGACGAATTCGGAACTGCCATCTTCGAAAAGATTAGTGTGATCTGGCTTTCAGAAGCTTTTGTAACTTTTGTTTAGAAAATGGGCATTCGGATGAATTGAAAAAAATTGTAATGCCCCACTACCATATTATCTATTCCAAATATTCTTTTCAGTAATTACTTTTCATTTCTTTTGTTGTGATTCATTTTAGTTTGAGTTAATTTCAAGTCTATTAGCACAAACAGCTAAATGTTAATTCTAAATTACCCGAAACTATGCAAAAATGTTGCATAAATAACTAGTGATGTACTAACTTTGAACATTCGTGGAAACGTGCTGGTCTGATGCCTGCAAAATTAAATTGCAACAGCAACACAATGAGCAATTGGAAATTAAACAGATGATGAGTTGAAACCCTTCTTTTGTTAGAATTTGAAGTTTTGTAATTTTATAAGTTTTGAAGTAATAATTTCCTAAAGATTTTTCCACCAAATGCGCAATTGGAATTTAGAATTTAAAGGATCAGTGTCTAAGCTTTATTATACCAATTTTCCCTCCAGTATAAGTCAATGAGAATCGGTGAAATATAACTAAAGGATATTTGAAGTCTTGAATGTTCAAAAAATTTACACATGCCTCAGTGGCTGTCTGAGAAAGAGAACTCGTATTCAGATGCTTTATATTTCAACGACAAAATAGAGAAAACTTCAAAGAAGGTAAAATTAGAACTAAATGTACACACTACAGTTTACTTACTTCAGCAATCTCCATGTTTCCCTTGCTGCTTCTCGGGCGCTTCCTTTCCTAAAAAAAATCAGTGTACCGAGAACAAAATAGGATCGTTTTTTTTGCGATGAGCAAATCTGTCCGAATCGTAGAAGTAAAGTGTCATATTTACTACACTTTAAATTAACAGGAAAGGGTAAGTTTATATGACTGAAACAAATTTGTTAAAGAATGTAAATTCACTTCATCAGACTCTCCAGATCTGGTGGAATTACTGGCATGTGTGAACGCCTTTTAAAACTTACCTTTGTTGGTTGAGAAGAGGATGCGACTGAACTAGGTCCAGGCTGAGGGTCTGGTTGAGGGTAAACCTGATATCCAGGTATCGTCTGGGATAGTGGCTGAAGGAAATAAAGTATTATTTGAATCTTTAATCATTTGAGTAAATTTCATAATAAAATTGAAGTCTTCGACCAACTGGTACCTTGGTGAAAAAAGGGAACATTTCGAAATATGCATTTCAAATTGAGACCGGTGAGCATAAAAGAATAGCCTGAAAAAGGTTTGAAGGTTAAATATGGTAATTCTTTATAATGAAATTGTTTTCATCTGTGGTTGTTAACGTGCAATTCTCATTTTAATTACTGTTATATAAAGTGACTATCTATCCATTTTGAATGCTTAAACCTACCTTGATTTCACTCTTTCGTGGATTGAAGTGTTGATCAGTTGAACTTGATAGAAGATCTCCAATAATTGGAATTTTATGAATAATTGGCTTTGATAGCTGTGGAATAAAAAACCATATTATGTTATTCAAACTTTGAAAAATGCTTTGACAAATCAGATGAAAGATTAGTTATATTGTTCAGATAAAAGCCTCATAAAAATGTAAAATTAACTTTACAAACATAGTTGACTTTACAATCCTCAATGAAAGTCAGCTTTCATCTTGTTACTTCATTTGCAATCTTTACTGAAAAAGCTATTTACAAAAATATAACTGAAAAGATTGCAAGCATTTTTACCATCTAACAGATTATCATGCTTGCATCTTTTTCGTAAATTTATTTAGCTGCACAAGAATTGTTGCATTGCTTATTCTAATGATAAAGTTCTTTTAAATTCTTTTCTTAGTGAACGTAAGCACAACACTGCACAACGCAAATTAGGAAGAATAAAACTTTACCCAACTAAAACACAAAAAAACTCACCCATTTGACATTTTCTTTGAAGAAATTTAGAGGGATCTCCAGATATAATCTTCTTTGCTGTCTTTCTGTGATCAGTTCTGCTCGGAAAAGAGCCATAAATTGTGTTTTTTTGTGAGCCGTCAGTCTATACACTGTCGCTTTAGTAGGTTTGCCTACACATATGTGGGATGTGTCCAGTCTGAGTTCCTGGAGTTTCCTTTTCTAAGACACAAAAATATACATTGTGATCAACTCAATGATAACGCTAACAAATTTATCCGAAAGTGCAAAACACATAAAAGGAAATACGCGTAAATTTCAATATTTTAATTTCATACTTTTACTTGAAACCAAATCCAAAATATGTAAGGTGTACACTGAATTCCCAATATTCTTTCAAAAGTTCAGAGTTACTATGTAGGATATTATGAGATCCAAAGATTCAACAGGCAACATTTCATGCCTGTCGAGTGTCTAGACTAAAAATACTGAGAGCGTAATCTGAATATTTTGAGATAAATACTTGACACATTGTTATTTACTACAAAATAATATCACACATGTTAGATGGAAATCTAATGTGATTACAGTTTAACCAGAGATTGGATGGTGGCTGATAATAAATACGTCGAAACTTCTGTAACATAATGTAAAAATACCTCTGTAAAAGTTCTCGATTCTGCATTCCAATTCTGAAGATCCTTTAGAGGCCGCCATATGGGGTCTTCTACTTTCAGTGAAAAACTGATGTGGCCAGATTCCAAGCTGAACTTTGTTTCTGATAGTTGGAAGTAGCTGCTGCCAACAAATCTCATTTTGAGGGATTTTTCAAGGTCCTGTTTTGAAAAAAAAACTAGATTTTCAGAAAGACTTCAATTTAAACCGCTGCATAGATATTAAATATTCTAAGGTTTTTACTTTTGTAAGCAATCATAAATCGACTACATTATCATTCTCTGATATTATAACATAAAGGTACTATTTTTTGAAGATAAAACCAAATGGTTCTTTAGAATGCTGCGGAGCCATCTTTGATAAATTTCAGATGACAATTTCTTGTAAAAAATTAAATTGAAGTGTTATTGCTAATTTGCTGGCAATAAAACTGAATTTATTAACTTATCCTTGTCGTCCAAAATGTAAATAAAAATAACTAAGCGATACCTTTTTGAAGTCATCCCCAATGTCACCAACACAGAAATAAGGTCTGATCTCAACATCATATTGAATTGGATTCTCCTTTACTGTGATGTACCTTTTCAAGGAACTGATCCAATTAGATTTTTCCTCATATTTGGCAAAGCACAAACTGGTGACTTTATCCACAGGCTTCTTACAGATGGTACATACCACCGTCGTGAAGTGTGAAGTGTGGAGCTCTATGAAATTTGATTCAATATCATAGAACAAAACACCATCTGTGCATTTTGCTCGGTCAGGAACTTCTACCACAGCTGGATTTCTGTTGTCATGGATCATTCTGACCTTGACTTTGGTTTGGTCATGATCTTCAACCAAGCAATGCGGAATTCGCAATGTGTATGATGAAGTACTAGTTTCAGCAGGCGCCAGAACCTCCACTATTGGTGAAATGAAGCACTCATCATCTGGGATAAAGGGTCGAAAATGTGACGGATCAGTTCTGACTTCCATCAGGTAAGCTGTTTGGGGACATCCTTCTTTGATCTCAAGTTTAACATCAGATTTGTCTCCCTGGAGACTGATAGCTTCACCCCTGGCAACCGTTGCTAGGTACCGTCTCCCTTTCCTTGTTGTTGTCATTGGACATAAACTAGGAAGAGGAATAACATCTAACATCTCTGAAAAATTAAAATTTAATGAGTATCTTCAGTTTTGCACATACAGTTTCTTCCCTCAATGTAATCACGAAACATTCATTATTTTTGTTCCCCAGTAGATAATTCTAAATTGTACAGAAACAAGATATTAAAATTCTTTTGTCATTGCACTGTTTGTATTGTATTTGCGTAAAAAATTTGCGAAGGTTAGCCCCTAAGTTTGAAGTATAATATGTTAACTTCACGACATCTATTTACCTTCATTTGCTCCTTGTCTACAGAGGGTAGATAATCTTGTTGGGTGCTTCCAGTCCTCAGCTGAAAGGAAAATTGACATATTAATTTTTATGTGGAAATCTTAAAATAACAATGCTATTTCCTTGACACATATTTGCTTTTAGAAATCATACATATTAAACGGAATATTGGGGTTCTGGTTATATACTGGTTATTCAAACTCACCTTTCACTGTTTCAGTGTTTTCAGACTTGTGCGAAAAATCTGGATTGCCTTCTGCTGAAATTGAATTTTTCAAAACCTTTATTTGTATTTCTGTTAGTAAGTTGTTTGAAGATTATCATTATGTAATAAGAAATGGTACACTGGATTAATTTTTTCTTGTGTAATTAATTTAGCATTAATGGAAGTCCCACATCTGATGGTGCTGATTTTTTTAACTTGAAGACAATATGATAACTCCTTCATACATGAAGTCGAATCTTTACCGTCACTGTTAATGCAAGGTGATTCAAACTGACCTTAAATTTTCTAGTTTCTTTTGACATTGATGGAAAATTTTGTGTCCCAGCTCAACTCCTCCACACACCCCGTAATTTACTTATTCAAAAATGCTTTCAAGACTTTCAATTGAATAGTGGCTTTCTGTCAAGCCAATGAGAATTTTGTGTGAGTGAGACTCAGAATAATAATTCTCAAAACGTGAAATTATGTGAAATTATTCTGCATTAAATGAAGATGAAGACAGTTTTAAGTACAAAAAGTAAATTTTACTTGCTGTTTACCTCTTGTATCCTCCGATTTTTCTGCAATATCAGCTTTAGTGGCCAAGCAATCTTCAACTTGCAGGGAATTGCGTTCTTCAGTGCATTCACTTGCTGCCTCAATTTTTTTTATTGTATTCTTGGCTGAAAAGCTCATATCGGTACCGGATTCAAGGCGAGTGTTTCTCTGACTTTGGCTTTCAATCATTTCTCTAACATAGCCTGTATTTCCAATTCCATCCACCTTAATAACTTTTTTGATCAGTTCAGTAAGCTCAGTTTCAGATGCAGTCATCAAAGTTGTCTTGCCATTCTCACCCGCTTCGGCCTGTGTCAAATTCAGTTCTCTTTCTGAATCTCCTTGCAAAGTCTCAATTTCTTTTTCATCCTTTTGCAGATTTTTATGAACATTTTGTAGGGTTTGAGGCGCCAAGTGTGACTCCTTGTGGTGCGGAATAGTGGAATCGAAGTTCTCTTCCAGATGAAAAGTTTCCAGTGGTTTTCTTGTATTTTTCATAACTACATCTTGTAATTCATTCTCGATGTTGATGTTAGTTCCGTACTGTAATATTTTGTTTACATTATGAGCTAAACGTACATACTCTTCCGGGTCACGTTCATGTAATCCAGCCTCAATCAAATTCCGAATAGTTCCATGATCAGCCTCAGACTTTTCGTCATAATTCAGAGCATTATTTTCTTTTGGTAATGTGTCAAGCAGTAAATAGGATTGCAGGCGATGTTGAAAGTTTAACCTTAGGACTGTCTTGGGGTGAAGTCCATTGAAATATCCTCTGATGCAGTTCCTAGTTAGACTTTTCAAACTGTATCCAAATGAGAGAGAATCTGTCTGTTCTTTCTTCGAATCAGTAGCTGACAACATCTTTGCAGCATGAACATTTTGCTTTTTAGAATTTTGAGATTTAGCATGTGTTTTACGGTAGTTTAAACATGCAGCAATCATCAAAGCTGTATTACCATCTTTATCTTGTATGTATATATCAGGAGCTGCAGCAATGAGTTCCTTTATACAATGAATGTGTCCATTATGTACAGCATTCATCAAAGCTGTATTACCATCTTTATCATGTATGTTGACTTCAGGAGCTGCAGCAATGAGTTCCTTCAGACATTTTTCAGCTCCATCACGTGCAGCAATCATCGAAGCTGTATTACTATCTTTATCATGTATGTTGATTTCAGGAGCTGCAGCCCCAGCAGTAAGAAGTTCCCTGACACATTCAATGTGTCCATTCTGTGCTGCTAGAATTAATGAGGTAGCTCCATTACTGCTACTGGAGTTTGCATCAGCTCCTGCAGCAATCAGTTCTTTCACACATTTAACATGTCCACTTTGTGCTGCTGTACAAATGAGTTCCTTCAAAGATTCATCAACTTCAGTACGTGCAGCAATCATCAAAGTTGTATTACCATCTTTGTCATGTATGTCGACTTCAGGAGCTGCAGCAATGAGTTCCTTCATACAATCAATGTGTCTATTATGTGCAGCAATCATCAAAGTTGTATTACCATCTTTGTCATGTATGTTGACTTCAGGAAATGCAGCAATGAGTTCCTTCAGACAGTCAATGTGTCCATCACGTGCAGCAATCATCAAAGCTGTATTACCATCTTTATCAGGTATGTTGACTTCAGGAGCTGCAGCAATGAGTTCCTTCAGACATTTTTCAGCTCCATCACGTGCAACAATCATCGAAGTTGTATTACCATCTTTATCTTGTATGTCGACTTCAGAAGCTGCAGCAATGAGTTCCTTCAGACATTTAATGTGTCCATCACGTGCAGCAATCATCAATTCGGCGTTGCCATGATATTTACGTGTAGTGTTAACATCGGCTATTGCAGCAAGCACCGCCTTTACACATGAGAGTTTTCCTTTTCCAATTGTGTACATCAGTGATGTGTCTATTGGGCAGACCTTCGAACCTTCTTTTATTTTAAGCGGAAAAGGCCATTTATCACCAGTTCCTTCCATTTTTGGTAGAGTTCTTCTTCCAGGTTTTGATTGTCATTCAACCTGTTGTCCCGACATTTAAATTCGCTCCGTCACAAAAGAAAGTTGATCTTGTAATGCTAAATTATTACCAGCAAAAAATCTTTGTAAAGTGATGAGCGGGATACCATTCATTTCCACTTACCTCCATTTTTATAACTTTAATTTTGTTGGGATTTTTGTGACACCAGGGTCAGCCTTACAACATTATTCAGTTAAAATGGGTCAGAGGCAGTGTGGTACCATGCATCACCTCAAGAATAAAACGCGCACTGTGATCATTTTTGCATTGTACCGTTATTTTAACGATATCCAAAAAGGGCTATTTCTCGTCAGTCACGTGAAGATGACGTTTCCTATTGGTTGTTAATTTTAAAGCGTCGGTCCAAAGTCCATCCGATACTTTATGTAACGGTAAAAGTACTTGAGTCAACGGATTCGTTGACAAAACATGTGATAAAATCTGATAAAATTAATTTTTGCTTTGAGTGCCGTTACAAGAAAAGAGGGACTTTCCCGATGAGATTTACACCTGTACGCCTAATGCCTGAGCGTCTTTACTGACAATTGGAGGTTGAATTTTCATCGTCCACCAGAGAGAATTATAATTGAAATAATGAAATATTCTTTTCAATCAAATGCAATTTTAAAATTATTTATTAATTAGGTGGACACAATATCAATGAATTTTCATGCAATTTTTTCTATTTATGAATGAGATATTTGGTTTCATATGATTCTTTGTACTACAACTTGTTGGTAATTCACTACCTTTAAATGATTAAATGAATTTAGGTCTTATGTTTTTGTTTGTGACTTTGTTATGTGGTGACATCTTGGTATCTTTTATGGGGTTACAGGTTGGAATATTCTCTTTATGTCATTAAATTTTAATGAATTTACTAAAAATACAAGTAAAAAATCAATTGAAACTGTTCTTTTTATTATTTCTGATCTTATTATGGACAGTTTTACATTAGAGTATGAAATTAAGAAAAATTTCTTATGTGGTGATACCTTTGTGGTTTGAGGGGTATTTTTGGAACAAAAATTCAAATATTTTTTCTCTAAATATACCTTTAAATGTTGGGTGAATGGTATTATTATTGTATTTACATTCATTATATTATCTGCAATCTGGAAATAGAATTCAATAGGATCATCATGTCGGATGTCTGCCAATGACTCAAATTACAATGAGTCAGTACAGCCCAGATAATGACAACCTGATCACTAAAGTTCCATAGGCGTGGCGGAGCTTCAAAGTTGTGGGTGATATTGCTTTATTTTAGAAATCGACCAGAATTTTTAAGAGACAAAAATTCTTAGGTTTTTTGTTTAGTTAAAATCAGACATTTATGTAGTTTGGAGAGACAGATGTTTCTAACTTCTGCCAACATGTTGCCTATCGAGAAAACGAAAAAAAAAGCCAGGATACTGTTCACAATTTTTCACCTTTCAGCCGTTTCATTTTATTTGCTTTACGACCTACTCATGGTGTAACCGTCAATTTTAAGTGTTTACAATAACGCAAGTATCAACCACTTAATTTTTGGCGGAAAGTCAGTGCGATCTCGCACATCAACGTAACGTATGATTTCAAAAAACAGCTGTGTTTTTCCTATTTTGGTTTTGGATCTTGCTGAATTAGACTAATTCATCTAATACACATGGATACTAGAATTGATTATTCACGGATAGGTGAACTCTTCATTTGCATTATCCATGGAGCAATTCACTATTCATGGATAGTGTAGCATTATACATCAATAGTGCAAAATGAATGAACACTTTCCATGGATAGTGAAAAATGAGCTTGCACTATCTATAGATGACTAAATACATTATGTGTGGACAAACTACTATTCATAGATAATAGATTCCAGTATCCATGAAGCACTTCTCTAATCCAACTAATTAGATGAATTCACCTAATTTTAAAACCAAAATAGGATAAACACGAATGTCCTTTGTGTCCCTGTGTCAACAAACGCTTCTGATAAACCAGTTCCATAAATTACACAAATAGTCTCGAGGAGTAACGGTGTCTAATTTGTTTTTTCTAAGCATGTTTTTTTTACTGGTATTTGATTCTCTTTACTTTTAAATTCGGTACAATTAATCGTGTTTTATTCTTCCAATTGTTTTGGTCTGTTATTAATACAAAACAAGAAAGTCCTCCTGCATGAACGCAAGAGGCATACCGCCCGCTGCATAGCCAATCCCAGGGGATTCATGTCCCCAAAAAAAAAACTTAAAAAAAATAAAAAAATTTTCCAAAAA